>PVJX010040462.1:0-15183 GCA_004027295.1 Dolichotis patagonum | reverse complement strand
GCTGAGCTAAATCCCCAGCCCAATTTTCACCTTTTAGATTGAATGTAACTACAGAATGACTTTGGATTCAAGGCTAGAAGTGCTCTTTCCTGGTCCTGATTATCCTTCAGGTGATACACTCACTTGTCAATAGATCTAAATATTGTCATGAAGAAATGTGTGACCAAATGCAGACTGCTTCATGCATTTTCATTCAACCTCTTATTTTTCCAAATCTCCATTTTCTTGTATTTTCTTCCATTGTCAGAATAATAAACATGCTTCTACCATAATCCCCATTTTATGCTGAGAAACATGCTTGCATATGCAGTAACAAAAGTAAAATAAATCAAAAGAATCTTCCGTCACTTCCTACAATCACATCTGTTCACCTTCTTGCTCCATTTCCATTCTCTGTGCCCTTTATCCCATTATTTTAGGCCTGCCTAAAGTGACACACATGTTTTCCTATCTAATGCCAGGTTTTGTTCTGTCCCAGCTCTTACCCATCTTGCTGACTTAGGAATATTGCTTCCAGTCTCTATGTAGTACATTTACAGATTACTAATTTCTGGTTTTCATTGGATTACTTAAATCACCATACATTTAGAGCTTAATTTTCTCCTGTATTAAATACATTTTTAAAAATCCTTCTTAGGACCTCACCTGGGCCTTCAGTTTCCACAGCACTCCTCTGCTCCCTTTGGACTCCTGCTATTCTTGGATCCAATGTAATTCTTCAGTCATCTGAAATCTGCTGTGCTCAAGTTCTTGCCCTTGTTGTTTCACTGAAACTATTTTCTTCAGTCAAAATGTATTTTTATTCCTAAGCCAAGAGCAGGTTACCAAATCTTATGCTGCCACAGTCTTTCAGCATCATTTGGCTCACTATATTGGTCTTTTGAAATCCCTTTCTCCTTAAACTTCCAGAACAGCGTCCTCTTTAACAGACAGGGATAGAAAGCCAAGTCTATGACTATGGGATATTCAGGAGCAGATCTTGAAGGACCTCTTAAATTGCACTAGGAACTTTGGGTTTACCTGCACATGAGAGAGAAAGTAGGACTTTAAACACAGTAGTGGCCGGATAAGATTTGTTTAGGAAGGAGAATTCTGATGCAGTAAAGGAATAAGGAAAAAGAACAGAAAGAGCAGAAAAAAGGGAGGAAAGGAAGGAAAGAAAAATAAAAGGAAGAAAGAAGGAGGGAAAAAAGGGGCGAGGGGGAGAGAGAGAGAGACAGAGACAGAGACACAGAGAAAATATTATTGCTCCTAAATATTAATTCCTTCCCCTATAAAGGAATTCTATAGTCATGTTTTCTGCCATAAAAGTGTGAAGTATCTCTCTCTATGTAGATTATACCTTCATGTTTATTGTCAAATTTGGCCATGTGACATCCATACTTGGGCCAATTAAACATAACTGGATTTTGGTTTTTATCATGTTCAATCTTAGGCTTCAAATTTAATTGTGTGATTTTGCTTGCTTTATTGTTTTGTCATTTTCTCAAGTGAAAATAATGCCTCTAGGATTTATTGTTTCTTTAGCATGAACCCTAAAAAGATAATATACATGTAGTAGAGACACACAGAGCCTAGCAATCATAGCTAATTACAGTCTTAGAAGCTAGATGTGATTCTTGTTATCTTTAACACACTATTCTTTTGAAATGCACCCATAATTAAATATATTTTCAATATAAAATCAAAATAACAAGGAAACTAATTATTTGAAACATATGTAAATTTGGACAATGAGTGTTTTTTATGAATTTTGTCTAAAAGTATTATATTAAAAACAGTGAATTATAAAATTAACCATGCATAAAATCAGAAAACCATTGCTCTGAAGGTGAAAGTTATATTCAACAAGTTACAAAAGTATTTGTGTTTGGAAGGAAGTAAAAAAAAAGGATTTTTGAAAACGTATATTTAAATAAACACTCTCATCATTATAGTAATAGAATAAAAATAACAATAATTATCTCTAAATTCATTTCCAGATTCCAATTGGAAAAATTGAAGTGATATTTTTGCTTAAATTTTAGAAGACACAATGTTCAATTTAAGGCTAAAAATTTTAAACTTGTACTTAAAATTAGAGATTTATCTTTCAGAAATCTAGCAATCAAGAATCTGACTAAAGTGATTTGGAGTGTCTGTTATTTTGTAAATGACTTGGTGGACTAGATTAATAGTAAAAAATATATATATCTCCTTGAAAAATAATTAAATGAACTCTTTTGGGCCTATTTTAAACAGATTAGAATGCATGAGACAGTTGAACTAATGTTAATTAAATGTCACAACAACCCTATTCTACTTGCCTTGTCTCATTTAATTTTTATTATTTTTTAATCTTCAATATAACTAAAGTATATAATATTGTTTCTTCCATTGTATAACTGACGATAAATAATTTTTCACATAAGAATAGGGAAAGTTGAAGTCATATCTAGATCTATTTGTTCCTATATATATCTGCCTTTATCAAACAAGGCAAGCATTGTACCATATAAAATAATTTTCAATTCTTGGATTAAATATACTACCTATAGCAAAACAAAAATTAGAAATGTTATACATAATACAAATGGAGATGCATTATTTATCTAAGGATACACTGAAGATACATTATTGAAAAGTAAAACATGAACTAAGAGTTAGTTATTGCAGCAGTATCTACTGAAATGCTCCCCAGAATCTTTCACCCAACACTGGTCCTCTGTGCACACAGGTAGATCATCACCCCAGGGCCAGCTCTTTTCTCATAGTGATGTGATCAATGTGCTCAATCTTTGTTACTGTGTCTGATCTTCACACTGTCATAAGTAAACACTGTCCCAGGATAGGCTCATCCTGTGCCACAATCATCAGACCTTAGTCCTTGAATTTTATATTTTTTGAAAGAGACTTAAGAAAGTTACTCAATCTCACCTTAAAACTGAAGTGAAAGTTTAGAAAACTTGGAAGACATTGGCAGCTGCATATTTCTAAGTTTTTTTTTTTTTTAAAGTACTATTCTGCCTTAGAAAGAAAGTGGAACTAACAGACAGTGAAATGTAAAGAAAAGTGAAGTCCTGGTGGTGTTTGTGTCTTTGTTCTCTTTCCTGGGGCTTGTTTGACAAAATTTTAAAAAGCCCTTATCTTAATTTAATGAAGTTATCTCTAAAATATTTATACACACACTGGAAGTAGGTTTTAAGAAATTGTAGAGCAAGATAAAGCATTGTACTTTTCACAATGGAAAGGAGAAAGAAACATAGATAAGGACAAGAAAAGTGGCATAGATGTATAAAAATTGGTGCAAAGAATAATAAACTTTGCATAGCACTTCTAGTTAGTAACTAGATCTAACAACACTTCTCCCATCTTCTCACTGTGTGCCCTTAAGTAAGGTGAATTCACTTCTCAAAAAGTAAATTAATGTGAAAGTATAAAAACAGTGTTGGAATGAAATTTTCTGTTATTTAACACATAGGGAAAAAATGAAATGTCAGACAAAGACAGTCCCGTTTTTTAGCAAAAAATAAGATAATCTGAAATCTAACCATAAACCTACTATAATATATTTTAGGTATGTATAAGTACATATAGTTTTGCTATGCATACTTTTTACATATCAATGCTCAGTTGTTACTAACTTCATCACACAATAATCATCTGTCTGTTTTTAACTTTGTTTTTCCGCTTTTTCAGTGAATTTTAATAAGCCGTTAAGAAATTTTTCCTTTGTGCATTCCTAGTAACCAAAATTATTCCTGACACAGAGTATCACTAAAGTATTGCCAAGCAATTGATATGGTTCCAGTAAAAAAAAAATAACATTTGATAATACTGGAGGAATAGTTCTTAAAAAGCAGTGAAATGTATAAGGGTCCAATGTTTGAAAATGATCAAAGTTTTATCAAAATTATGTCATCGAAGTGGAGTTTTTTCAAAAAGCAATGAAAACAGTTAAGTGTGAACCCCGACCACAAGCAGTTTACAGGCATTCAGGAGGATCTAGCTTCAGAAAGGCCTGGTGCCCACAGAGTATGATATAAGAATTATGAGCAGACCAAGATTTTGAGCTCTAGCCTTTTCTTAATACTCACTTATTCTGATCAATCTGCAGTCATAGTAAAAAGAAAGACAAAGTACAACTATAGAGGCAAATTAATAAACAAAAATGAATACATCACTATACTGGAACAGTACGGGTAATCTGGGAGGTTGGGCCTCTAGCTTGCAAGCACTTGGCTTGGACATTTGAAAACTCTCAGATTAACAGCTATGTAATATATTTTATATTTTTTTCTTTTGAATCATGCTTCTTTTCTTAGATAGTTCATCAAGGAAAAGAGAATTAAGTATCCAGGGGAAAGTTGTTCCTTTAGCCCAGATATTTTGCAAACATTATATTAAAATAAGAAAACTCAGATTTGTGTCCAAGAGCAGATGCTTAGTAGTGTTGGAAAGAGATTAGCCATTATAAAGACATTTTTTTAAGAAAAATTTTTGATTTTGTTCAAAAAATACATGTGTAAGTATATGTGACATACTTGCATGACCTCTTTGTCAAAAGGTTTGATGCAATGAGAAATAGAGTTTGCTACCTCATCAAGAAAATAACTTTTCAAAAGCATTAAACTATTTTCACTATTAGTCTGATTCAGATTTCATCTCTTATTTTAAAACATTTAGTGACAAAACACATTCATTGTTTAACAAAGTTCATAAATGAGTATGTATATACAGTTAAGGTAAAATCTATTGGTCAGCTATAAGTGTGAAACGTATGTTGGAAATTTTATTTAGTCTCAAAGCAGAATCATTCTTATTTTCATGCTAATTCTTGCTGTATTTTAGCACTGTAAACAGACAGGCTGTGATAGCTCACTGATTGTGTCAGTGAGGAAGAAATGTGCAACTCAACTGGGTCAGCATAGTTCTGAGTGTAGCTGAAGGGATTTACTGAAGACAGAAGATCACTGTGGTCTCGCTGCCACCAAGCAATAGGCTTGTTTTCTGATGCATAAGGGAAATGGAGCAGGAAGACTGGCTTCTGTTTCTTCGGGAGAGCTCCAGTCTTCACCTTTGCTGTGGACATTGTCTCCTGGCCTCCATGGCAAAGCCTTCACCCTCCTGATGTGAACTCACACAAGACACTGCAGAGAGCTCCAGGTATTTGACTGGATCAGTTGGATCTTGAACTCACAGATAGCCCTTTTTGCTCTTTCTTATTCTGTGGGCAGGCTTTGTAAACCCATAGTGCAAGTTCCTATATACTTGTATATCTTTCCTTAAATCTGTTTCTCTAGTAAGCACTGTCTTTCAACAGAATATGTTAATAACCTAAATTAATTTGTGTTTGTAGTTTTCCAAAAAAGTGTGCAGGGCTCTCACATTTCTTCACCAAGCACTTTGTGGGCTTTCTGGTAGTATAAAAGAAAATAAAGTGCTACATCAGTTAATGAGATTAATTGAATGTGATCCAGGTTCTCTAATAAAAATAAGCAGAAATTATGAGTGAAAAGAGAAATGTGAAGTAAAAAAATAAAATTACTACCAGAGATCTTTGCTAGAGAGTTGTTACAAATAATTATTGAGCATCATGTACAATAAATATAATTTTAATAACATTTACTCATAAGTAGACTAAATATTTTCTTTAAATCATCATAGTAAAAAAAATGATCGTAGTTGATAAATGTAAGTACTTGAAGCTTGAACTAGGTCTTTCAGGCCTATATTAATTATTTGTGTACAACTTTGTTCTCTGATTCTAATATTCTTTATACAACTATAGGCAAAATATTCATACTTTCTCTCAAGTCTATAATGATCATGTGATTAGCATTAACTAACATTTAGACTCTCATTACTTCAACTAGATTCTGGTGCAGATAAAGGTGCTGGGGTACTGTTGCTTATATATCATTTCTGGAGCGCACTTCTGTTTATCTTTAGGTCTATTTAATCAAAGAGACAAGTAACTTGTCTCACACACCAACTTAATGTTGGGGAAGGAATAGAATATTTTCAGTAAACATTCCTTGAGAATGACATATATTTAAAGTGACACATATGCTAATTACCTTGACGTGGTCAATGCACAATGTACACATCACTCAAAGCATCACATCACATTCCATAAAGTTTGTGAAAGAAATACGAAAATTCTCAGGATCAAGATTGAACAACTCTATCTCGAAGAGTAAATAAAGACAGGACACAATAAATAAGATTGTTTGATAGGAACTGTCACAAATAACTTCAGGAAGCACAGAATTGTAGGAAAGACACCACAATCATGCAAAAAACATATCCTACAAAGATATCTGCCCAGTAAATGCTTACCCTTGGACCGGTGCCATTCTTATTAGTCACTATGTGGACAAGGACTATGTTAAAAAAAAGCCCAATGCAATCCTTCTCATTTTTGTCTTTAAAATCTTCCTATTGCCACAGTCTCATTGACTATGATAACAGTTTACTATAGCACATGTGTTCCTATCAGTGTCCTGCTATTCTCAAATATATGGCATTATGCTTTGGGAACACTGATTTTTTTTGGCTGCTAGTGTATATAGTTATTATGTGCTAATCAAAATATTATAATTATAAATTAAATGATGTGAAGTACACAGGATTTATTCATTTGTGGTAATTCTGAAGTCTAAACTAAGAAGTGATTAAAAAAAATCCTCAATTAGTTTTCAAGTCCAGAAATAGTTCTCTTTAACCTAGGGCTTTGCACAAAGGCCTCTGGTTTCTGATCCCTGCATCCCTCTTCTCTTCCACATCAGTCTCCCTGTGGAAAGTAGAATATGTGGATGGACGATCAGTATTCTCCACCTATTTCCTTTTAGTAAAATTTTAAGAGCTCGATATCTGTTTTCATTTGTCCTTTCTCTCTTCCTTTCAGGCAAAGGCTTTTTGCTTTCTGTGGATATAATTCCCTTAAAATCAGTGTCTCTTCTATGCTTCTTTATAGGATTATTTATTTAGATGCAGAAGGCACAGTCACAAGTTTTTGTGATAAGCTTTCCCTTGCTTGCACTGCACTCCAATTGAGACTGCTGAGAAATAGCAACTTTAAGCTTCCTAGAGCTAAAGATTTTTTGTTGTTGTTGAAAGGATCTTTGAAGCTGATCCTTAATCCTTAGAGAAACTTTGATTTGGTACCACCTTTGGTCTTTCCTGTTACAAAAGCATTTCCAGTCACGTCCTCTGCTTCACCCCTAGACCTTCTTTTCCTTGTGATGTTTTAGTTTCCATATTTGCTCAGTAGCCAGCTCTTAATTTTGGTATCATTTGTCATTTGGAAAGTTTAAGTACTTTCAAAGGCAGCAAGTCTTCTCTCTTTTCTGCAAGCAGGTCTTCCCACAATTTCACTTCTATTTTCACATCCTACTATAAACAACACAGAAGCATTGTGTTCAACAATTTCCTTAGAAATATTTTAGCTAGAGCACTCAGGTAATTAGGGACATTTTTTACTTAGCATTTTAGTGCAGGCAGTTACAAACTATAACTTCTATAGTTTCTGAAACTATATAAGGCAGATTTACCTTTCTGTAGTTTCCAATAGCAAGCTCCTTAGATCCTTGTGTGACCCAGTCTTCAGAATTCTGAGAATGGTCTGCTGACAGTAAGTCACTCCTGAAGGTCCTTCCTGAGGCCGTGCACTGCTAGGTTTCAAAGCCACTGCCTGAGATCCTCTCATCTGCAGAGTAAACATTTCAAGATCCCAGTGGATGCCTAAACCCTCAGATGCAATCACAGCCTGATTCTTACATTGTTTAAATATTTATATTAAGATTTCATTTATGCATTAAGCACACTGTTATGGTCTGTATCTGCATACCTCCCAAAGCGTCATGCAGTCCTGGGGGTTAAGCTTTTCAGAAGTGGCTGAATCCAAGTTTGTGATTGCTTCACTGTCTAGTGTTGGGACTGTGGGTGTGAGTGCTACACCTGCTGTAGGAGAGATAGCTTGGATACAACGTAAGTGAGGAAAACAGGCTAGCATCTCTCTCTGCTTGCTTTTGCTGTCTTCCATGGTCATGAACTGTTGACAGTTGCCATGTGCCACCCTGTCTTGAAGTCAGAAGATTATGGACTGAAACTTCTACAAACTGTCAGCTAAATAATCCTTTCCTCCTTTAACTTTGGGTATTGGGTATTGGGTATTTTCTCAAGAGTGAGAAAAGAAACTAAGATACATAATAAGAGATTATTGACAATAGTGCAATACAATAATGGTAACAGCATATTGTAAAAACATTTAGGTTAATGTGGTCTCCTCTCGCTCAAAATATATTATCATTTTGTATCCACTCTCCTTATTGAGATGACACAATGCCTATGTGATGAGGAGTGGTGTAAATGACATAGGCATGTTTACACAGCATTCAGTAACTACTAGTCTTCTAGACTAGACATAAGCACTGGGATATAGGGAGAGTTCTGACAACCAACCTACCAAGAGATTTAAGGACTTGCAGTGCATAACAAAGAGATAATACACTTTCATGTGAAAGAAGGAAAAGATATGAAATTATATCATGCTATTCCAAATGGCATGCAATTAAAGCCTTACTAAATGTTTATTTCTGGTATTTTCTACTGCATATTTTCAGATCATGGTTTTCCCAAACTGATTGAACTTGCCAAAAGATGAAGAAAATAATAGGAGGACACTACTGTGCCTCATTTAAGTATTCATTTTGGTAGCACCCAACTTGTCATTACTAGTATGGATATTCATTACCTACTGCTACATAACAAATTATTTCACACCCTAGAATTTAAAACAAACACAAAACCAAAGCTATCTCTCATTTTCAGTGTGACAGAAGTTCAGATATTACTTAGCTGGGTTTACACTGTCTCAAAGTATCTCACAAGTCTTCAGTGAAAATATTATTTGAAGTTGTATTCTCATCAGCAAGTTTTACTTGGAGAATATCTGTTTCCCAGCTCACTCACTGGCATGTTGGGTGGATTTCTTAGTTCCCTGTGAGCTGCTGACCCGAGCATGCCAATTTGTGGCTGATGATAAACTAGGGAATTTGTTCAGGTACTGCGTGGGTTTCAAACAGGACATCATACAGCACAGTCACTGCTTTCCTTAAGATAAGTGATTGAGGAGGAAAGAAAAAGCATCTGAGCCACATAATTTAGGAATTTAAAAATGTAATATCAGAGGTGACATCGCATCATTTATGCCACTTTTTTTGATGGACACAACCCACCTTGTCTAGCCTAAACTTTGTAGGAGGTACTAGAGCATGGGTGGAGAAGGTGAAAATCACCAGGGTCCATCATAGAGCTTACCTACCTCAAAGTCCTGGTGTGAAGCGTTTCCTCCACACCAAACCACAGATCCCCGCCATACGTTTATTCCAGATCTCTAGTGGCACCAAATAATTGTCAAATTGTAACACATTTATGATTTTTTCTACCAGGCAAAAATAAATTGATTTTATAATTTATAGGTTGCATTTTAATTTTAAAAGTGGCTAAAATGCTTTAATTAGGTTTTAAAAAACTAATAGTGTTAGTATTCTGTTGACATATTTATTAGTATCAGTACTGTTATTTTGAGATTTTAAAATTACAATTTTATGAATCTTTTATAATTTCATACTTTGTATGCATTATACTAACCATATTTTGTTCCAGATTAAATTTTAATCATTTTCTATGGCAAATATGTTTGGAAGATAGAATATCTCTCTCTAGAGAAAATGATAGTTATTGTTATTTTTGAAATTTTAAACTTAGTGTTCTTCCACTGTAACACAGTTCTAAGCATGCAGTTTTTATTTTGCCTTATTATTTTGTGGGTTCATGCTCAAGGGACAATAAGTAAAATGTTGATAATGTGGTTATTGTTATTGTTTTATATATTATCTTTCATAATTGGCTGAGAAATCTTCTGCCTTAACCTAGCATCCTGAAGCTGAGACCTTGCCATCTAACTAGAGTATGATCTTATGCCCTTTGCTACTTTGGGCAGTTTTGTTATTATTTATTATGTTTTATTAAATTCTTTAGTACTAGTAAGTAGTATTCTAACATATACATGCACCACTTTTTGGTTATCTATGTTTGATCTAAGATTCTTGATCTGATTGTTTTAAATACCAGTGACCTAGAAACAGTTAAGTTTGTTTCAATTCAGTTTTATCTATATATGTCGCTGAATAGAAGCAAACACAAAATCTCAGAATTAGTGCAATTTTGAATGTTTGTCTATTCATATAAAAAAGTCGATATATTTTCTCCTGAAAGTTGGAAGAATTCCATTATTCATTTTATTTTCAAAACATGTTGGTCTACGCAGAGGAGCACCTGTTTATCCTGGAGCATCGCCTGAGAGCCATTGCAGTAGCCCAAGCACCAGAATGTTAAACACCTGCATACTTGATCACGCAGCTATTGACCTTATGCCAAAAGAAACTGAGCCCGGTAGAAAATTACCTACTGTCTTTCAGAATCCTGGTGAAATTTCTTATAAAACAATTACATGATGGTCCTGATACGAAATTTTTATGTAGGTTAATATTCTGTTTACTTGGTGACATATGTATTGGTAGACCTAATTTAGCATTTTATTAGTATGATTCAGTTACCAAAAAAAGAAGCCACTTGAGGTATTCTAAGTGGAGAGAAATACTATTGGACAGAAGAATAAAGATTAAGAAAATTTGGGGGAATTCCTGAATTGAAGTGATGAAAGGTAAACTTTGCCAATGAAATTAGCCACCTGCGGGTCCCATGTGGATAATTCTCATGCAGATGTCTGGAGCCACAAATGAAAGTTCGTGGCTCATCTCCCAGTATGGACAGGCCTGCTGATGACTGTATAGGGCAGCACCTGTTTTCCTTTCTCCCAAATTTACACAATTGCCTCTAAAGCACAAACTCTAACTGAAACTTGATGGCTAAGGAGTTTTGATATTATAGTTTCTAAACTTTACATTGCTGCAGTATAAGGGATAAATTAAGTCAGAGCAATTACATCATCAAATGGTACCAGGCAATCTACCTTTATTAGCTTTTATACATTCTTCTATTTAAAACATAGAACAAGGTGGTATATTTCAAAAAACATTGTTTAGACATGGATTAGTAATTGTAAGGAGACAAAGAAAGTCTTAATAAATGGAAAACATAGAATCTATATATTACATCAGAAATTTCATGCAAGTTTTACACAAACTTAAATTATGATCAAACTGAAATGAAATTGAGTTTTAGATTGAATTCTTTCTTCCAAAAATTAACTTAGGCATTTGCTATTTCATTATCTGGCTCTTCAGTGTATCTGGAGGATCTAGATATCCAATGAATATATAAGACAATATCTAACATTCACTAAGTATGGTCACCTAGGTGATGTCAATTTGTATGTCATTAAGCCACTCCTCCATTCTACAGGGTCTAATACTAGGTTTCAGTTCTGGGGATGGAAACAGCATAGTTACTATCCCATTGCCTTGCAATTCTCTCTAAAACGGGATTTACTTATTCGGTAACAACCCTGTGTAGAGTCCTACAGTCATGCATATGTCATTGAGAAAGTCAAAATATTATAATTTTGAAGATATGTATGTTGAACATAGAAGTAAAATGAATCTCAGAATGTGTTGACTTAACTGAAGATAAACCATTCCCTTCAATTCTCCAGGGGCTCTAGTATGATTTGACTTACTTCATATCTGGCATTGTTAGTTTCCCTGAAGTATGACCCCATTAGGAACAAATTGACAGTGACCAAGTCAGTCTTAGTGAAGTCAGTTCCTTATTATAGATCCCATGCATATATTCCATCTCTACCAATCTGCTCATTTGGTTTGTAAATACAAGCACGCAATGAGGAGTCTAGGAAAGCAAGTAGATGGGAATACATAGAAAGATAGGAATATCTTTCTCTGGAATACAGGAATAGGAATTATAAAGTGGCTTATCTGCGGTGAAGGCCATCCATGTCTAAAGACACTTTGGTGACTCTTTTCTGTAGTAAGGACCCCTCTGTGACACAAATATCAACTCAGCCTAATCTGAAAACCCAATGTACTAAATTTTCCTTTAAGTTGACTTATCCCTTATTTGTCCTCCTGTGTCTTTAGTTATCTCAGAGACTATTGGTTTTTCACATTTATCCATCTCTATTTTCAAAAAATAAAGAAAATATGAGATTAAAAAGATTTTTTAAAAATTTTCTCATTGAAAATTTCGCTTCTCCATTGTCCTCTGTGGTTATCTCAGAGAGAGTTGTAATATAGCAGTAGATAATTGTCAATTCATGCAGCCACATCTTTTCTGTAAGAAAAGCTCACTTTTGTTTTTTACTCAATTAACTGATGGCCAAAACTTGCTGCAAAGACATAAGTAGCTATCAAGAAATTGTTATCCTGCAATATTTTTGTGCCTTGCAAAGTTATTCAAGCTACATTTCACATATACAAACTCTACCCAGTGATGCTTCCAGATCTTCCTGACCCTGTGGTTAGATGTAAGTAAAGTCAACTGGTTGAGATGTACAGCTCTGATAACACAAATAACAGGCATCTAAAAGTTGTGCGCTCATCATCTATCAGATTCCAGTGGGAGAAAACACTGCTGAATTTGCACAGCAGTTGCTAAAGAAAGACAGATTATATTTCAAAATTTAGTGTCATTCTCTGGATTCTATATGGTAGGTTTTCATCACAACTATTCAGCATACCAACTGACCACAGATATTTCAGACTCCATAGCACCTGAGCAGATAAACAAGTGTACGCAAGATTCTGACTGTGCAGCCATTTCTTATTTTTGCATCCCCATGACAGTTGGTAAAATCAAACCAACAGTAAATTGAGTTAAATGAGAATTCTAAATTTTTTTGGTGCTGGGGATTGAACTTATGACCTCCTGCTTGCCTGGAAGGCACTTATGCCTCTGAGCTAAATCCTCAACTCTGAATTCTAGAATTTTGCATCTTTACTATCAATAGGTGCTGCAAATCTTTGTATTATCATGGTAAACTATCTTTATAAATTAGAAAAATGATTATAGTCACAGAATTGGGAAGAAAAAATATTTAGGAAATAGTTTATGTACTCCAGATAGGAAATATAAAGGTTCATAATGAAACCTGAGCTAATAATAGTTAAGAAAATGAAACTCAATTGAGAATTGTTAAGATAAATAATAACTTGATTTAGTGACTGATTAGGAAGAGAAAGAGAAAGGTGTTGGCCAAGACTTTGTGCTTGGCAGTTGGGTGGCTAATCGCATTCTTAGCAAAAGCAGAAAATACAGTAGACACAATGCCTGAACCAAAGATGATATGGGACAGCAAATTTTAAAATATACTTACTATGTGGCCTTATGAGATTATTATTAGCTATGAGAGACTAAAGCAGAAAACAGAGGTTTCAGCTGTTATGTAGAAGTCAAAAATGTCTGACTACTGATAGTTTAATATACTAAAGTTGGTGACATATTCCTTGAACCTGAAATATATAGCTGTTGATGCACTGCTTGTATTTAATAATATAGAGGGTATAGGAAGTTTATTTGATAATATTCACATTTTTACCCTATACTTAAAGGATTAAAACAACTACTCAGAATACACAGAAAGATTTTGTGCACAAGTTGTTACAGTGAGGGGTGAGGTCACGAAAAGAGTTCTTGATTGGGGCTTCTCTGAAAATTCAGTCAGCAGTTCCAGTTATCTGAAGGCTGTACTAATGGTGAAGATGATTCACTTTTATGACTCTTTGCTGGAAAACAAGTGACTTGGATCACCATGTGGTACCTTCTCCACAGCACTGTCATTTCAGGGTAGTGGAAACTCACAAAAAAGCTAAAGACACAAAGTGACAGTAATAGCACAAAACACAGTTACAGCTAATTTAACTTGATGATCTTATGTTACAGCTTGTGTTTATGGCTTCAGCTGGTCATAGGCGGGTTTTTGCAGAGGTGGCTGTATCCAGAGTGTGTGATTGAGACATGATGTAATACTGGAATTAAAGATGGGTGATTACTGAGTCAGTGCACTGATTGGATGGCACTGCCCTAATCCTAGTGGACTAAATCCAATAGAAGAGGTGGAAGGAGACTTGCTTTCCCCTTGTTACTTTGCTACAGTATGCCTACCATGATCTGTTCTCTGCTGAGTAATCCTGCCTTGGAGCCAGCTGATTATGGACTGCAACCTCTACTGTGAGCAAAATAAAACTTTCCCCATTTAACTTTGACAGTCAGGTATTTTGTCTCAAAAATGACAAAAATAACTAAGACATAAGCAGAACCAGAGAAGTGGAGACATTGCTATGACTATACCTGACCATGTGGTTGAAAAGCCTTTGGCACCAGCTTGTAAGAAGAGTTCGGAAAGATTTAGAAATGATGGATGAAAAATTAGGCTGTACTTGATGGAATATTCTGTTCAGGGTTCAGAAGACCAGAAGGCAAACAGAAACCCTGCAGTTAAAGACAGGTTCATGAGGTTTCTGCTGAAAAGAAAGACTGCATTGGTTGTTGGACTCCGGAGAATGCATGTTGTGTTTGGCAAAAAGTTTGTCTGCATTTTACTCATATCCAGTGACTTTGCCTGAGACCGAGATTGAGAATGACAGACTAATTAATCTGACAGCAGAAATTTCAGGGCTGTCTAACATTGAGGCAATGGCATCACTGCTGTCAGAGACTTTTAGCTGATATGTGTAGAGAAAAAGGCCAGCAGAATGATTTAAAATGTTTTGAGGTTAACCAGAAAGTAACCTCCCACACATTTGTGGATTGTGAAGATGAAATAAATAAAATCTTGATTGCTATGAAGGAAAAAAAAAGAATAGAAAGGATAGCCTGAGGATATCACAAGAAGCAGGTGGACTCCATTCTCTGCAACCTTAAAATTGCAGAAATGAAAGACTTTGCTTTGATAAGAGAATCAAGGGCACTGTGTTCCAGAATGATAGCAGCAAAGGGAAGTTGTTCCTTGGGATTTCTTTAATAGAATCTTGAACCCTACAGCCAAGAGAATTCTGGCTACCACTCCAGCCTGCCTCAGACCTTTCTATTATCAACATGATGCTGGTTTTATGTGCATGCAGAATATAAGCATTGTGGGGTCAGGAAGGGTTCTATCCAGATTTCAGAAGATGGCCTGGGAGGCCAAGCTGTGAACCTCTGAGAGGGCAATATGCAAAG
>PVJX010040461.1:0-15552 GCA_004027295.1 Dolichotis patagonum | reverse complement strand
GGTTGTTTCATGTGAATTCCCTATATGTGACAATATGGACAACTATTTGGAAGAAAACAAGAGTCAATATGATAGAGAGTGAATATCTCCAATTGTCTAGCTTTGAAATTTATGTCTTACATTGCTTTCTTGTGATCCGCTTTGCTCTGTTTTGTTGTGTTCAATTTTACTCTATTGATATAATTGCATGTATATTTGAATGGGTAAGATGGATGACCATATTGTTGTTTTTGTCAGATCGTGGAGCAGAACTGTTAACAGTCTCACTGTTTGAATATCTACTTTACATGTTTTAACTTTGTAATTTGAACAACTATTTCCAAGAAGTCAGTATGTAATTAGTCAAGTAATAATTTCTTAGGTTTTATTGTTGTTGTACTTTTCCTTTTTTCCTTGGAATACTGTGTGGTTGCTACCCTTTATTCTGTTTTATTTTGTTTTGTTTTTCCCTCTTTAAATAAAATTATATATAAAAAAAAAGAAAAAAAAAAAAAAAAGAAAAGGACTTGGCAGTCAAGGACCCATGCAAGGACGGACTCCACACCATTGTTAAGCTTTACATACCTGTGACCATCATAGCTCTGTGTGTGAGATGGGGCAGGGTGTTATCTTCTCTTGACACTGGCAGAAAAAACCAAATTTGAAAAACTGTGATTAGGGGATCTTTGGGTATGTAAAAATACCAAAATATTTTAGAGTTAGAAAAACTGTATGAAGTCAGCGAAGTCACCCTCAGAGTATACACAGCAGCACTCTCCGTGTATCAGTGGTACCTTTGGTGCTGCGCTTCCTGGCAGCAAGTCCAGTGCTCAGGGAGGAGAGGGACCTCCTAGGATGAGGCTGGTTGAAGACAGATGATTATCAGGCTTCCTATAATCGCAGTATTCTCGGAGGCAGAGGCAAGAGGACTGCACATTTGAGCCCGGCCTGGGCACCTTAACAATTTAATGAGGTCCTCTTTTAAAATTAAAAATAAAGAGAAAAAGAAAGGAAAAGGATATGGACATAACTCTTTGCAGTGGGCTTGGTTTCATTCTGCTTTCTGCGGGAAAAAGACTTAAGTGAAGTCTCCTTTAGAGGAAATCAAGCCAAAATTATTATGAAAAAGTGAACAGGGAGTCTACGCAATTATTAAGGTTGCCCGTAGTGCAACCCTGTGAGAGACCTAAGTGTCTCAAATGCCTGGGGTCTTTTTCAGGGATCTGGTTATGATAATCGGAAGATATTTGCTTTAGAGGGTATTTGGAAATCAAAGAAAGTACTACAAAGCTCCCACAGAGACTCTTATCCCAACACTATCCCTGAGGGCAGGGAGAGACACTGGGTCTTTGCTGCCACAGAAGGGAGTGGGAGGTTCATCTGGGATCAGCTCTGTGAACTGGCTTGAGGATGAGATCTAGGAACATGAGCTGGGCTGGAGCTGAGGGGGCAGCATTGCCAGCCAGTCTTTCCCAAGGTCAAAAGTCTCTGACACCAGAAGCCTTTTTTTTTTTTTTTTGGTTCTTTATATTGAAGCAAATTTTTGTGGTTGTTTGGTTTTAGAGACATAATCTGATTATATAGTTCAAACTGGTCTTGAATTCCCTATGTAGCCCCAGGCTGATCTCAAACTCATAATAGTACTTCTCCCTCAGCATCACAAGTGCAGAAACTGATACTGTAGTTTATATCTGAGCATCTTAAATGTTGAGGAATGACTCTTATCCTGGGCTCAATTCCACATCAATTCTTTGGAATTTTCAGGACACAAAGCAAAGGAGACTGTATTCTGCCCCTCTCCCCAATGATTTGCCCTCCCCAGTTGCTGATCAAGGTCTTTCAATTTAGATTAGCTGTCAGTAATCTGCACTTTCATTGGCTTGCAAAACTGTGCTTGTTTGATGACAGTTCCCCGTCTCTGTCTTTCTGTTAAATTTTTTGTGCTCTGTTGGGCCTGGTGGCACATGCCTGTAATGCCAACATTTGGGAGACTGAGTCAGCAGGATTCCTGTGAGTTCAAGGCCTGCCTGCACTAAACACTCAGTTTAAATCCATCCTGAACTACATAGCACTACATAGCAAGACCCTGTCTCAAAAAACAAAAAGCAGACTTAAATTCCTTTTGCCACATACCTAATCTCTGTGTAGATACCCTTTACATAAACTTTCATTAAACTAGAATTTTTAAATCAGAAGCTTAATCTCCTCAGCAATTGTTTTATCAGTCTGAGCAGGGAGTATGAATAGTAATGATGGAAATCATAAATATTTATTTATTGTTTTATTTGAGAAATGGTCTCTATATAGCTCACACTGGCCTGCAACTCACTTCCAAACCAGGTTGTCTTCAAACTGTCTGTGATCCTCTTGTCTCAGCTGCCTGAATGCTAGGATTACAGATGTGTGGCATCACGCCTGGCTATAGCTGCGTTTATTAAGCATCCACTAGGATAGTGCTGTGTTCATGGCCCGACTACCAACCTTGACTGGTACTCAAGTCTAGAATTTTGATCAAGCAGATAATCAAGAGTGGAGTCCAGAGAAGTTGCACAGTGAAAGCCAGCTTTTTGTAAGAAGAAGCACAGACTTCTCTAGAGGGTCCCCAGTGCTGAGAGTCCAGAGCTCCTGCAAATAGTGGATCATTTTATGGTGGTTTGGACAGCTGCCTTCACTGGATGACTTAATGTGTTCATGCAGTGATTTGCTTTGGGACTGGGCCACCTGCTTGTATCCAGGAGCACAGAAGATCACCGTGATGGGTCCAGTGCTAGTGCTCATGATCTGGGCAAAGTTCTGGTTTGGTTAGCGCTCTAGGTCAATCATCAGCACCATTTTAGTCTTGGTCTCTATCATTCTCACTCTGTGGCTGCTTCAAGTAATTATTTTATCTTTCCCTCAAAGTAGTTTTGTCTTCTCCCCTCCACCCAGATCCACTTCACTGTTCTAGCCCCATGGGGGGGGGGTGTCCCTGTCCCTACAGTAGCAGTGGGGTTGCTGGTTTTTATCCAAAATCTCAAATAAACTTGGTAGAAAACTTAAGTGCATTGGTGACTTCCTCCAACTTCCAGCCAGAAAATCTGGGACCTGGTCAGGGAGAGGAATTTGCCCAAATTCATCCAGCAAACACCTGGTGGACCTCTGATGCTCAGAAGATCCCAAAGTAGGTCAACAATCCAAATATCATGAAGAGCTGATTGACAAACTGCTGGTTTTTTGTTGTCATTTTTGTTTGGTTTTTATTTTGTTGAGACAGTGTCTCATTATGTAATTCACAGTGTTCTAGACTCACTACATAGTCTAGGCTGGCCTCAAACTCATGGCAATCCCCCTGCCTCAGCATCCCAAATTCTGGGATTATAGGCATGCACAACCACATTGTCAACAAACTTCCTTTGGTAGTTGGACTGCACTGAA
Source organism: Dolichotis patagonum (assembly GCA_004027295.1). Lineage (NCBI taxonomy): Eukaryota > Metazoa > Chordata > Mammalia > Rodentia > Caviidae > Dolichotis > Dolichotis patagonum. The sequence continues at coordinate 12,159 of PVJX010040461.1, read as the reverse complement.
AAATTGCAGAAGTTCAGCTGGGCATGGTGGCACATACTAATTCCAGTGTTCTGGACTCCTGAGGGATGAGAAACAAAAGTATTAGCTCATCCTGTGAAATTTAGTGACTTACTGAGAACATGACTCAAAATAAAATAGAAAAATTATACATCTGGTTGTGGTGGTGCATGACTGTAATCCCAGGAGGCTAAGGCAGGGCAATCACCAAGAGTTCAAGGCCAGCCTGGGGCTATGCAGCAATTCTCTATCTCAAAAAATAACTATATAGATATATAGATATAGATATAGATATAGATATAGATATAGATATAGATATAGCTATAGATATAGATGATATAGCTGGGAATAGTGATTAATATTAAGGTCCTAGCTTCAATCTGTAGAACATAAAAAAGAAATAACAGAAAATTGTAGAAGTTTAAGCTTATACATTTGTGTGTGTTCCCAGCTATTATATGATCCAAGGAAGTAGGATAGGATAGGAAGCATTAGGTGTTTCTAGAAATGAGAATGGGAAAAACCATTCCAGCCAAGTGTGGCAGAGCAGATCTATAACACTAAACACTGGGTAGATAAGGCAGAAGCATCAAAAATCAGAGCCTGTCCTGTTCTAGTGAGATCCTGTTTCAAAATTAAAAATACAAACAGGCTGGGATGTAGTTGAGCACACAGTCCCTTCCTGTGAGGCAGGGAGACATTCCCCTGTCCCAGCATACTGTGCCTGTTTGCTTTTGGGACTCACCAGTATGTCTAAGGGAGGAGCTCCCACTGATATAAGAGAGGTATAACTCCGTACCTGATGCGTTGAGTTTATGTTCCCCAAAACTGAAGAATGAATTCCCAGAAACAATGGAGATTAAGAGTCAGACAAATTCACTGGGGAGAGTGGGTGTTTAAAGGAATGAGCCACACACAATTGAGAGTTGGGAAATGGAAAATAGCAATAGCACCCAAGAGACAGGAAGAGTCTAGAATGGGTTGCCCATGAGGCAACCTCTCTGAGAACCTTTATATTTTAGGGGGACAGGATCTTCCTGTGTAATCTAGGCTGGACTTGAACTCACTATGTAGCCCAAACTGTCCTCAAACTTCCAGTGATCTTTTTGCCTTAGCCTCCTGAATGCTGGAATTCCAGGTGTGTGGCACCAGTCCTGGCTTCTAAGACTGTTTTATGGGGCAAAGTAATGAGGTGACACAATGTGGGATCAAACTATAACCAACAAATAAGATTACAAGTATAGCTCCTTAGCTAATATTGATTCAGTAGTGAAGTGGAGCACATAGCAAGGGCTATGGATGATATCATTAACCTTGGCCAATAATCTATTGTTTTAGTCTTGTCTTCAGTCTTAGTCTTCTTTAGGCTTAGTCTTAGTTTTAGGCTCACTCTTAGTGTTAGTGGTCAGGAGAGGATAGTCCACATTTAAGAAGATAATGGTCTACCTATGAGAAATCCCAAAAGAGTAGTTCTAATTACAGTATAATCTCAAATTTCTGTTAATCCCTTAGGGAAGTACGTAAATCCAACCATTTTGACTTTAATCTTGAAATTTTCCCTTCTTCAATTGTGTGTCCAACCAGTTTTTATGGGTTCTCATCTTCTGCAGTGGCTCCATAAAGGGCCCAGCCTTGTCTGACCTATGAATTTCTATTTAACTGAGCTGTCTGTAAACAACCAAGTTCATTCTTCACCAGCGCGCTGGGCTTTCTGCCCAATTCAGGGACTTTACACGGCTGTTAGGGTCGAGGCTGGATGCCTGGAAATGGAGGACATTTCCATCTGTCCTGATTGCTTATTTTTTCTCATGGTCCTTGCATGCTGCCCAGGTCAGCACAGCCTTCTGAGAAGATTTGGGAGACAGCTCATCTGTTCTCCTGCTCAGATTCCCAGCTAGGGTTTTGAAACATCTTCTCTGGGTTGGTTACACGAGAGCTCATTTCTTATGTGCTTGAGACAGTATACTGCATTTCAGTGCTTCCGGTCCCTCCTGTGGTCCTTAGCTTACTACGCAGCCCTCTCCCTCTGCATCGAACAGGCATCAGTGTTCACTTTTGTGACTGGAAACCTGACCACTCTACTGGGAAACCCTTCTATTGTGATTATCAGAAACAAAGGATTTCTTTCTAACTTCTACAGTTATTTCAGCAAACATAACATGGCACAAAGTATAGCATTCCTCTGCTGCTTTTTTATGTTTTAAACGACTCATTTTAATTTCCTCATGAATTTCAAGACCCAGACCCCTTAGCACTCGGTAGGATCTCCCACATAGTAACTGCTCACAGATGAGCAGTGGGCTCTGGTGTCGCCCCTGGTCATGCAGTGCAGTGGGTATAGGCAGAGTCATCCTTACTTCCACAGCACACAGTTCCCTGCTGGTTTGGACATTCCAGAGAAACACCTGGAGGGTGACTCTTCCTGGGTTGCCGAAAACCTGGTCTCTTTCTCTTGGCCAGCAGTGTGGGGCCCTGAGTGAGCCCAGGGATCCATTCTGAGTAGGATCAGTCTCATCATGGGTATTATTTATTTTATTGTTTTTTAATGTTTTGATTTTTTAATCCTGTGGATTAACCTGTAGCCTTGTTACAACCTTGTTCTTCTATCGTTTAATCAGGAAAATGATATAATACAAGATGCATGGATTATAGAACTATTTTATTATAGTCACCCAAGAGTCAAACACAAAAGGTGTACGAAATCTGTCCACACACTAAAGACCCCAAAGAATCCAGCTGAAAGCCCTAGCCCCATTCTTTTTTAATCTTTGTTTTGAGATAGAGTCATACTGAATCACTAAATTACCCAGGCTGAGCTCAAACATGTGATCCTTCAGTTTCAGCATCCCAAATGCTGGGATTATAAGGTATGTGACATCACACCCTGTTTCATCTCTGAATTTTTTTAAATTAGTTAAGGTCTTTTGTCTTCCCCTCTGCAGTTCAACCCAGGACCTTTGCAGTAAGCTATATTCTCAGCCCTTTTTAATTTCTGACAGAGGGTCTTACTGAATTGCTATCTTGCCCAAGTCAAGCTTGCCATCTTCCTGCTTTAGCATTATAGACATTTCACCACACCCTATATTTCTTGACAGTCATCACTACAGGGGTTGCTCCTTCATGTAAGCACTAGTATTGAAAGATGGTCTAGAATCTCAGACTCCCATTTGTGACTTTATAGGACATGTGTTCCCTAAAGTCACATGTACACCCATGACATTTCCCTTAATGAATGGCCACCTACTGCATCCCCTTTCTTTCACCAACCACACTGAGTGCATTCTGAGTCCACTGTGAAATGCACCTACACCTTAAGCTCCTTTCCAAGGGACCTGTAGAAAGCTTTTGATTTATGCCATCAACTAGGCAGCAGGATGACAGAGGAAGTACTTGGATTGCTGACAGTGACACGGACTATAGATAAAATGTGGGACTGGCCTCTACTGCAACCCGCTTGCTGCATTCAAAAGGGGAATGTACAGACCCAGACATTCTCAGGTCATCTGATGCCCCCTCAATGACTCTATCTGCTCAGACAATCCTGGACCAATGTCCTGCTATACAGAGTAAGCTACTGAGAGTTCTGCAGAGGGACAGAGCACAGCTCCAAGATGAGGTGACCCAGCTCAACAGCATGAGATAGCAGGCCTTTCATGATGACATGAATCTGTGTTTCCCATGAAAGCTGAAGGTGGAGAGCCAGGCACACAGGCACAGGACAGGCAAGACTCACTGAGCTGGAAGTCCAAGATCCTACAGCAGCTGAAACCCAGCATCTACAGAGTGGCTGCACTTTCTTCTAGCACAACTCAGAGGGACTCAGACCTTCAGTGGGTTACTCTTACAGCACTAAGGCCCAGGTTCTCCAGCTGGGAGAGCTTTTGCTCCTCACTCCAGACACCAGCTGTGCTCTTCTTTACTCTGCCACGTCTCATTTTTCTCCTTGGATCCAGCCCAATCTCTACTTCTTGTACATATGGCAGGATGCAGGCTCTGGCTCCATAATTTACCTCTGCATTTATCTTCAGCATTTTCCACATCTTATTTCTACTTTTGAGTTCCCAGTCAGCAAAGGATTTAATGTAAGACATATATGAGGATTTATAAGGTTGTTTTACAATGGCTTTCCACAGAGTCAGCTATGGAAGGATGCAAAAAGGCTTCTGAGTGTTTGATAGTAGACATCATTGTCTTGCTTCTGAGTTTAGAGACAAAGCTTTCTACTTTGTCCATTTAATATCATACTGGCTGTTAGTTTGTCATAGATGGATTTCATCAAATTGAAATAAGACCATCTACTCCAATTTTGCTTCTGATTTTAGAAAGAAAGCTTTCTACCTTGTCCATTTAATATAATATTGGCTGTTGGTTTGTCGTAGATGGATTTCATCAAATTGAGATGAGACCATCTATTCAAATTTTTTGTAGTTTTATTTTTTTTATCATAAATGGATGCTGGACTTTGTCAAAGGCTTTTTCTGCATCTATTGAGTTGATCCTATGGTTCTGTGCTTGGCCCTGAGGATATGATATATTGTATTTATTGACTTAGGTGTGTTGAATCATCCCTGCATCACTTGGATGAGTCCTAGTGGGTCATGGTGTATAATCTTCTTGATAATTTGCTGCATTCTCTTTGCAAGAATTTTACTGAGGAGTTTTGCATCTATTGTCATTTTTTTTGGTTGGATCCTTCTCTGGTTTTGGTATCAAAGTATTGGCATTAAATATTCTCTAAATTTCTTGTAGAATTCAGCAGTAAATCAATCAGAGTCCAGGCTTCTCTTTGTTGGTAGGTTTTCAACCATTAATTTACTCTGATCCATCTTATGTTAGTCTTCTTTACATTATATTGTAGCTGCCAGATTGATTCCTTGTGGTTCCTTGCTATTTTAAAGGAATCTTTGTTTTTATGATCACTATCAATAATTCTATCTTGTATATACGAATGTCTGCCCTCACATTGACCCATTCCGCTGCACATACTTCTATGGAATTTTTAATTTCCTGTATATCTTTTTAAATCTGTTTCTTGGATTCCTTTTCTTTCTTATATTGGGCATTCATAGTTTCCATCATTTTCCTAGACTCCTGTATTTTCTCACCTGTGTCTGTTTAAGGTCTCTAAGCATGTTTTTCATTATAGTCAACATCTCTGTAGTTATCTGAGAAATTATTTCCAATTTCATTTTTTTCTAGAGCCTCGTTAATTTGCTTTGTTACTTCTGCTGTTACCACTTAAGAAAGTCCAGGTGGGTGGCTTTTGAATTATTCTACCTTATTGCCCCGGCTGGCAAGCTGGAAGTTTGTGGTTGCATCTCAAGCATCTTCTCATGGTTTTTTGTTTGTATGTTTGTTTTATTTTTTAATTTAGTCCCTGAGTTGATGATTTTAAATTGCTTATGGCAAGTAGCTTTAATACTGGTATTTGTAACTCTTAGGAAATAACTTCTGTTTACAGATGTCTTCTAGGTATAGCTGGCTTTTGGGTTCTGAGTCTGTTTCCAGATCCTACCTCTTCAATTTATTGGGGATGAGAAGTTGTTGCCTAATTGGCCCAGCCTCTGGTTCTTTAGCAATGGTCTATAGTATTTTTTATGACACTTAGGAAATATCAGTCTTGGTATGCCAGGAAGAACAAGTGATTTGAACAATTATGCCACTTTGGCTAAAGTGGTACAATCAGCAATAGCATGAAATACTACCTAGAAAACGACAAACTGTGATAACTATTATTTTGCCACCTTTAACCACATCAAATAGATTTGTGGTTATATAACCAAATCTGAAATGAACCAGAAAATTATGTGCAGCAAATAAGCCCTCAACATGAAGATTTTACCTTCAGGGAGGAAAACTCAAAGGGAGTTAAGGGGGAAAATAGAGAAATAGAAGAAGAAGCAATCAGAAGCAAGATTGGAGTACAAAGGTAGATCATGCAAAGTTTAGGAAAATGCTGAAGAAGACAGTAGGGAAAGAGAGAAAGAAGAATAAAAACAGGAACAAAACAGAATACAACATCAAAAAGAAATCCTTGAAACCCATTTCATCTCATTTGAAAAATAAAAGTAAAAAAAAAAAGAAAAAAAATTTAAAAAGAAAAGAGAGGAAAGAAGAAAAAAAAGAAAATGGGGCAGGGTCTACTGCCTCTGCTGTCACTGGTAGACCACATAGGCAGAAATCGTCTAGCTCTGAGTTGATCAATGCCAACAAGTCAGCCGTATCTTTATGGTGGTGCAGTGGATAATCTCAGCAAGCCTGTGCCTTTAGTTCCATTGAAGTTCTGGCTTATCTCTGGTTGCAAAGCTGGAACCAGCTTTGTTCAGCCTGCTGCAGTCCTGCCAGCTTGAACTTGGCTCCTGCTACCTCGGACTGAGCTCCATACTGGCTTGAACTTGGCTCCTTGATTTCCTGCCAACTTGAACTTGATTTTGGACCCTGTCCCTGGGAGCCACTAGATGGAGCTAGGAGCTCTTCTGAGTTCTGGGCTCAGTTTGTCCCTCTCCACTGCTTCCTGATCAGTCGCCCTCTCCTGGTACACATCTGAACCCAAATAGTTCATCAGCCACTGCAGTTCACTGCGTTCACTGCTCTGTTTCACTGATGCATTTCTCTGTGGAGGCCTCTGGGGTCACCAGTAGTCACTGTGCTTCTGCAGGTTTGATTTCTTCCTCTCACAAAGTGAGTCCAGGCTCAAGGAGAGTGTGGTACCTGCCACCTCCTTGATCTTCATTGAAAATCTTTCTTTGTTCTCAATCTGGGCTTCACTTTTTGCTTCAGATCCTACTTAGATCCCAGGGACCCATCTTCGTCCTTCTTTTCCTCTTCATGTTGCTATATTTCAGTGTCCATGAGGCAGTAAATGGCACAGGATCCCAAACAAAGTCACTCAGACACAGAGTAAGAGAAAGGATGATTTTATTGCCAGCATCTCTCAGTGACTAGAGTCCATCTGAGAGCCAAGAACAAAATGGTATTTCCACTTTCATATTGTTTCTATCCTATGAGACTATTTTTCATTGGAAAACAACACCAAGCAATCATAGAAGCAAATGCAACGGTTAAAAGGGAAATGAACCATGAGGCAGGAACTTCAGATAGACCTTTCCAAGTCTGCCATGCTCCACCAACATTTACCTCACAGCTGAACCAGTATATGGCTGATGTCAAAGCCATTAATCTCTTTAGGGAGTTCAGCTACATCAAGTGCCCAAAGCACTTTAACTGTAAAGCTAACCCATAGTTGTCCAGCTTTACCACAGTGGATGGTCTTCTCTCCCATCTGGACACCAGATCTCAGACAGGTTCTTTCTTCTCACTCTTCCACTATGTCCCTTGAAGTCCTTGTTAACTAATTTTTAGGCATCCCTAACTTCTTCAATCCTCAGTTCTGGAAACATAATCCCAGGTCTTTATTCCCTTTTTCTTCTTTACAGTTTTTCTTCTCTGCAGTTTTCCTTCTTTTCTCTCCTTTTTCCTCCCTCCCTCGCCCTCCCTCAGTCCCTCTCTTCCATTTTCCCCTTTCTTTTCTGCAAGTTTGCAACCAAGCCCAGGATTTTCCATGGTAGGCAAGGCCTGTATTGTATGGAACAGTATCTTCAAAGATGTCTACAGGATTTTGATTCACTTGGGCATGAAAGCATGTACCTATAATACCAGCACTCAGGGTGGTTGAAGCAAAAATATTGTAAATTCAAGTGCAGCAAAGGCAATTTAAAGATTTAGAGAGAACTTCTCTCAAAATAAACTGAATTTGGTAGCACACACCTGTAATCCCAGTACTTGTGAGGCTGAGGCAGGAGGATCTCTGTGAGTTTGAGGCTAACCTGAGCTACACAGAGAGTTCGAGGACAGCCTGGAACGCATATTTAAGAATCTCTCATAAACAAACAAAACAAAAAAAAACTTTTCAAGCATTGTGTGCTGGTGTTTGCCTATCATTCCAGAAGCTGAGGGAAGGAGAATGCAAATTCAATAACATGTAGAGCCACATAATAGTTCAAGGCCCCTCTGAACTATATAATATGGCTGTCTAAAAATGAAAAAAAAAATCTCAGTGTGTCTCCTATGTATTCCAGATTTGTCTTAAATTTACCATTGTCCTACCTCAGGAGATTTAGGGCTTAGCCAGACCCTGACTCAAAATAAGGCGAATGTGGTATACACTTGTAATCCCAGGGTGAACAAGGAGGATGTCTTTTTGTTGTTGTTTTTGTTGTTGTTACTTGGAATTGATGTTTTCCAGGCAAACACTGTGTCATTGAGCTGCATCCCTGGACCTTAGGAAGATGCCCTTGAGTTTGAGGACAGTGTGGGCTGTATAGTCTCACTATGAACTACTACATGGAAAGATCATGTCTCAGAAACAAAACAAAACAAAGCAAAGCAGAACAAAAGTTTGTGTAGCTAGCCCTGTTCTGTTACAAAATAAAATTAGCAACTATGTGCCTATAAACAAAGTCTATGACATCCAAGGATCTGCCTTCTTTCCAGGATGCAGATAATGGTGACAACTTTAAGCAGACTCCTATGACACCCTGAAATTTGTGTCTTTATGAGGCTAAATTACAAAATGCTCTGCCTTTGTCCTGTTTCATGTAAACTTGCTCACCCACCTACAAGTTCCAGGATGAAGACAAAATGTATGACATTTTATCTAGAAGTCTCTACCAGGCCACCTAAGTCACCACCTAGTAAAATCCAGCTGTTTCCTTGTTGTTGTCTCTGATCTCTTGAATTCTGCAATACTTGGATCTCACACCCATAATGTAGGCTGTCTGGGAGGCTGAAGGAGGAGAAAGGATCACAAGTTCAAACCCAACTCAGGCAATACCTACTTAGTGTGATTATGTCAAAATTAAAACTCCAAAAAGCAGCTGGGGATGTAGGTCCTGGAAAATGTGCTAGATTCAATCTCTACACCCATAAAAAATTCAAAATAGTTATTGCTGGAGTACAGCTAAGTGGCAGAGAACCCTGAGTTCAAACTGTTGTACCACACATGCAGTGAAAATAAGAGTTTATTTGAGGAATAAAGAATTTACCTTGTGAAGAACACCAGACTGAAGGAAGGGTTCAGTCTCAGTGTTCTGAGAACAGATCTCTCAAACAGGTATTGATAAATATGAGAGCAAGGAATTATTTGATTGGTTGCGGTTTCCAACCATTTCTTTTCCTTCCTTGAAAATTAATAGGGTGGAACCTCTGTCACTCTACCACTGAGATTTTGATCAGCTAAATTTTTTGAGATAGGTTCTTGCTATGTAGTCTAGGCTTGACTTCACTATATGATCGTTTTGTTCATGGAGTAGGTTGGATAACAGGTGTGAGTTACTAAGTCAAGCCAAGTTTCTTTTTATCTGATAACCTTGGTGGAGTGATGCTAGGTCTACAATCACATATTTGTTCATTGCTTATAAATAACTGAGGTAAAATTTCTTCCCATCTAACCAGAGCACTTGCCCACAGTGACTCGAGTTCAGTTTGTCTCATTTTCACAGTTTAAGGGAGCTTTCAGCAATGTTTAAGGCTCAGTTGTTTTTGTTTTTTGAAAACTTCTTCAAATTTGGCCTTCAGTTTACTTTAGTTGCTGTTTTTCCCCTCTTCTAAATGACAGTCTTAGTCTCCATTACTGCTATACATGGAGCCCCTGGGAGAAAGAAATTAATGAGACGGGGTTAAGACTCTGTTAAACAGTAAAGTCAGTAGCCCTAAAATGGTATCTGGTAACCCCTAATGGAGTCTGATGAATCACCACCCTCCAGGGACCTTGCAAAACATCTTCAGGTGTCCTCTGCCTATCTTGGACCTCTGCAGAACTTGAACAGGCAGACCATTGCCTCAAGGGTGTATGGGTCCTACACAGGCATGACTTGAACACTACATAGATTATGTCTCAAAAGTATGTGATCTTCTATTGGGTAGTGATCATCTTGCTGGCACAATTCCTTGGTCTCCCTTATAAACTCCTTAAAAGCTCCTAGACAAACAGCTTTCATAGGTATCCTGCTCAAGACCTGATTCTGACTAGGGAGAGCTCTACTTCTTTGCTTTTATATCTTTTAAATAAATTTGCTTGCCCCTTGCCTCTTCTGTCACCATGGGCTTCACCCTCTTGTTCAGTGTGATATGTGGAGGCTCACTCAAAATTCTAAAAGGAAGTAAATAAAGTTTCTACTTTCTTACACTCCTTGCTTTCACTTCGCAGCTTTCTGCTCAAAGTGATGTTGGGACCCCATCAACAGATTAAAAGTGATTAGTACAGTGGCCAAACTTAAAAACTTAGGGGACAGGTTTCACTGACGTGAGCTGAGCTGATTCCCCTCTTGCATGAGTAGAGAATATCAGCCCATGCTCACCTCAGGATTTTTTAATTTTGTTTTGTTTTGTTTTATTTTGAGATTGGGTTTCACTGCGTAGTTCAGACTGACCTCGAACTCACTATGTATTGCAGGCTGGTCTTGAACTCATGGTAATTCTCTTGCCTCACCCTCGTGAGTGTGAGGATTACAGGCGTGCAGTACCACATCCAGAACACCTGTTTTCTTACCACTTTAGTTCATCTGCTGGCGAGGGCTCCCCTGTTGATGGCTTCTGGGCATATTGCTCCTTTAATTCACTCTGGGCACTGGAGAAAATGAATCGCCTTTTGCTATTATGACTCTCTTTTTTGATGACCTCAACCAAGAGGTAAGAAAGACCTCCCTGTGTCTTGTGTCATCTTAATTTAGTGATTGCTCTTTTTTGGGCACCAGTCAGAGTTGAAGGCCTTCAGGGCATCTGTCACTCTCATAAAAGTAACTCGGTCAAGCCCTCTGAGGACAAAAAAACTGCCGCAAGTCTGCTAGGTTTATGTTTACACAAGCAGATAAAATTTCTTTGCCACATAATCTTTTCCTTATAAATATTTTGCTGTGGTTGCTTCTGAGTTCTGGGAGTCTCTCCAGTAATCACTTATCTCTTCTGAATCACATTCTTCCTGGTACTGAGCCTCTTCTTCAACCACTCTCACCTACTAAGCGGCTCTCCTTCACTCCTAGAAGACAATAAACTGGGGCTTTTAGGCAAAAGCCATGGCTTTCATTTCTGAACTTTCATGAGGTCAATTTAAAAAGCTAGATATTTGACAAAAAATAAAGCTCTTAAGCAGTACACAGCCTACACTGGGTCCAAATAGATGACAAATTCAAGGTTGAATGCTCCCTAAAAGTACTAGAGGAGGCTGGGGGTATAACTCAGTGGTACAGTGCTTGCCCAGCATACCCAGACCTTGAATTTAGTACCTTGCCCCCCACACACAGAGACAAGAAAAAAAAATAGAGGAGGGAGCAAGCCTTCCTGGCAACCTTTGAGGAGTTATCAAAGCCCATCGGGACACATCTTGAGTGCCTACTAAATTTACTTTTAGATTCCAGTTTAAATTAATATTCTTGTCTAACTTGCTTAAAGCATTTCTTTTTCTACATTTAGATAGTTCTATCCCTATAATTAGTAGTTAATTGCTGCTTTCATCTCAGGCTGAGATGAAATTCTACTCATAGCCACTTTAGAGGTCTGTTGGTCAGTCAGACTGAATTAAAATATAAACACACACTGAGACCAAAAAGTAAAATCAGAATACTATAGAAAGTTTAAATGTCTAGAGGCTTGTTACAGAAAGAAACCAGTAAATAAGATATGGAAGAAAATTAACAAGTTTTTTAAGTACAAAGATATATTTTTGTCACAAAAAGATTTCATATGATAAGGTTTTACTCTACCAATATAGAAAAAGAAAATACAGTAGCAAAATTAGGAGTCAAGTATGTCAAAATGTTTATAAATAAATATAATTATACTTATATTTGTTTATATATGTTTGGTTGATTTGTGACTTCCGTGAGGACAGCAGAGTGGTAAGCAGCAGATAAAGAGCCTCTGTGAGGTTTGCTTCCCAGATGCTGGAGTAGAGCAACTCAAGCAAGATGAGAAGGGAAGTGAGTCCCTGGGACCCGGGAAGGATGTGAAGTGAGACTTAAAGGCCACAGGGAGAGCAAAGAGAGGAACTTCCGCTGAGAAGGAGGAGGTAGTAGGTGGTGCCATCTGCCTGAGTTAGGACTCACTACGTGGGAGGAGTGGTTCAAACTTGTAGACACCCAGTCACTGGGTGACTGCTGGCAACCC
>PVJX010040460.1:0-15229 GCA_004027295.1 Dolichotis patagonum | reverse complement strand
GATTCCAATATTTACATTCCTTCTGTGGATCTAGATTAGACAGGGTCTTAATAACCTTAAGCTTCTTGAGATACTTATAAGGGAACTGGTTCCAGGCACTGTTTCAGAATCAAGTCCGGAGGAGGGAAAAGATGGTAACGTGACCACCACCCTGATAACCTTAACTGAGCCACTAACTGTCCATTCAGCAAAACCTTCAACTATCTGTCTAAAGTGTAGAGGATGGTATCACTGGGCCACCCGATGTAAATTCAAAACTTCCAGCAGGGCCTGTATCAGCCCTGCCAAAAAGTAAGGGTGTGACAGCTCAAACGGCTTCCCCAAGATGGCTTGGCCCTGCTCGGCCCAGCAGGCTTCTAAGGTTGGGGGGTAATGTGGTCCTGATTCATGGTTTACTGATTCCTGTTTACAAAATGCTCTTACAAAACACAATTTCAAATAACCAATACAACAACAACTAACCTTTAAAACTTTAAAAATTCAACATTTGGTTTTCACTAGCTGATAACAGGCTGGCTCCAGCATGTCACTGTCTCACTATGGCTTTGTTGTAGGTCTTGATATCTGGTAATGTAAATTCTCAAACTCCATTGTTTTTTTCAAAGTTGTTTTCTACAGAGGTACTTGTTTCAAATTTGTGATTAATGTAACTCTATGCTTATTTAGGTCCCTTATGCTTTCTGAAGTCAATTTTAGTTGTCAATAGACTGATACTACATGGCTTACTAAATTTCTTGAGTTTGTCTCCAGAAGAAAAAATTATAAATTTATATACTTGGGAAGAAATTAAAAAACAGCAAGACTAGGGAAAAAAACAAACCAGCAGAAATCTAGCTGGACTTCTACAGATTTTAAAGGGTTATTTAACAGGGAGGAACCGCAGCTTTCTGCTCCTCTAACTACTCACAGGCCACCAGGCAGGGGAGGACACCAAAACCTCCACTGAGCCTGGAGTTTGGCCCGGACAAGGAAGGTAAAAAAAAATAATGTTGCTTGTTTCAGCTGCAAGGAGAAATCAGGGTTATGGTTCAATCTACTCAAAACAGTTCAAATCTCCCTTGATTATTATATTGCTCAATTGTTAATTCTTCCCTTGACAAAAATTGGAAAATCTCTAAGTAAAGAAAGGATACCTAAGGATTTTGGGTCTTCTGATACTTATTAGAGAGGTGGACACGGCTCTAGCCTGCCTGAGCCACCCTGGTTTTTCCTATCACCTGTGCACAGGCTTTATGAATCAAAAGTTTATGCTACACTGGTGCTCAGATCCCCAACTACAGTGGGGCCTCCGGCCCAGAGTAGGAACACCGCCTGCATGTCACAAGAGAGCCCAAAGTGCCCAAATACAAAATACAGTTTTCTTTTTTGTCTATACCTTACCACAAAAATTCTTTATAATAATCTTCAAGTCTAAAAATAGTTAAACATGCTCACAATTTAAATTTCGAAAAAACAAAAGGGAGAGTTCACCTCATAATAGATTTCATTTGGCAGTGTATACCATTTAAAATATTTAAATTCTAATAAAGATGTAACTACCGTAATCAAATAAAGGCTAAAAAGAGTCCATTGGAAATATCTTCATACTGGACAATAATAGCACCCAGTAAGTGCTAATGTGGGTTTGAGGGTAGGCTTATGTTTTTCCAGGAGAAGCTAAATGACCTGTCTGGGTGCCGGTGTGTGCTGTCCAGCTATATCACGGGCCCAAACTCAGGAAAGGAGTTGATCCTACCTCTCAAGAAGCTGATGCTCAGTCCTATGACAGTGATGCCTTGGAGACCACAATGGATAGAAAAGGATGAAGCTAGAACCAACCTTAATTGACCCAAAATGCCCAGAAGATGGTAAAAAAAATAACATAAAAAAGGTTCAAATAGATAATAGAAGTGCATGCTAAATCCTATGGCAAAAATATGTTAATTATAGTAAGATTTTGTCTTTTTCAAATTCTTTGATAAGAGATCTCTGCTAGTGGAGCTACAACAAATCTGACTAGTCTATTTAAAATTATAAATTCTACAATTATAAAAAAAATGTGTGTGATTCAATTTGGCTAAAATTTATTTGAGTGCACTCTGATTGTGTAAGATGTTCATCAGTCTGCCTGTGAATCTTTGTCCAGTCTGTTAAGCTGTTGTTGGAAGTCACTGAGCTAGTGATCGCTCACACATGTGGAGCCAGTAACACAAGTGCCCATACAGGAATGCCCAAGTGGCACAGGGCACCGGAGAAATGCCCTGAGGGCATGGGGTGCTGGAGGTGACAGGTGCTTTAACCCCGAGGACACAGGGTATAAGAAGCAAGCTAGTTCAGCAAACTGGCATGAAATAGCCCCCAGGAACTTGTGGAGTCCTTGTGGACACTGACAACTCTGCGTTTGTTATTAGGTCTGTTTGAATCTGTACAAATTGTCCATGTTTGTCCATTTGTCTGTCCATTTGTGAACAGCTGTTCTTTTTATTTTGAACTCAACAGTTTTTCTCTTTTTCCTTTGTCTTTTGCACTTATAGATCATTTAATCAATGTTTACCTGAGTTATAGTTATAAAACATGCTTCCACCTGGGTTCCCAGTTAATCAAAATGATGCTAAAGTCAGTTATGTAAATGTAATGTACATTGTTGCTTATCATAATTTGAGTCTCTCATTGTTCAAAAATAACGTTAAATGTTACTATTGGAGTTTTCTTAAGAAAAAATTATTATAAAAAATGATAAAAATCCCTTGGGGTTGGGATTATTGGACAGGGCTTCAATTGATGAATAAGAAAGTAACCACCTGGTAACGTTTTACTAGCTCTTGTTCATTGATTGGCGGCTCCGATGATCTCCATAGCCTCTGGGAGACACCCCAGCTAAAGTTATATAAATATTATTGTAATATGTTCACATTGGTCATCATTAAAAGAAATAATACAAAAGGCTTTTGATTAAAAAAATTCCCATACAAAGGTTTTCGTATGGTTATGACAAATGATTGTTGTTAACCTCATGGTGTATTCATATATTCATGCTTCTAGATAAACAGGTCTTCAAAAAAATGTAAAATAGGGATTATTGATGATGATAAAATTTTGGTTCAGATTCAGACCTCTGCCTTCAACAAATGCTTATGAGATCTACATTCCCCTAAATGGCAACAAGTTAGGTAAAATCTTTTATGTATTAGATAGGGATAATTAAGCAAAAAGGAAAAATTAGATGTCAAAATGAAAATGCAAGTGTGTTACAAAATGTCATCATGGTTTTTATGCTACAACATTGTCTATGGTTTGATTTCTAATTTTCTATGTAAAATATGTAACTGTTTGTTAATATTCTACAGGTATTCAAATGTTAAAACATCCATGGTTGTTAAAAAATAATGGTTCTATTTTGTGTTGTAAGATGTTTGATATTTAGATAAGATAATAATGCCTCTAACTACATTGTACTGTTATCAGTTTTTTCTTCTGGGTGTTCAACAACTGAGGTTTGGAGACCAACAATTAGGGAAACAGATGGGCTAAGAGGACAAGTATTTTCGCCCTAGCCATCCAAGGTCAATGAGGACCCAGGACATGAGAGAACCTCTGCTGTGTCATCCTATACTCGGTGAGTCCCTGGTCTTCTGGTCAAGAAGACTGGGAGACCACTGAGAAAACTGATCATGGGTGTGTGGTGTGCATAAGGAGAGTCAGCAGGAGCAAAAATCTCCCAAGCTTTCACAGAAAGCAACTTGGTCAAGCAATGGCCGTGACTCATCCGAACAAGCTGACACTGACAGAAGAACTAAGAGGTGCTACAGCTGGTTCCAAGGTTCCTGAGGAGACTTAACTGACCTTGATAGATAACAAAATTGATTGTTTTTAAAATATGTCTCACTTTAGCTTGGTCTTGAACATCCTGCAGAAAATGTACAACTACTAGAGGTCTATAAAACAACTCAAATCACTAATACCTTTTGGCAGTTGCCAGTTATACTGGTAGCTAACTACTGTCACAGATTAATGGACTCCACATGGCTTCAATTGCAAAATGCAAGGACTTAAAATCTTTAGACTATACTTAAAAAGATCTACAGAGCTCTCCAACATAGCTCCTCCAGCTTCAACTAACCACCCATCCTATGCAACAACAAAACAAAAAAGAGGGATATGTAGGGAGCCATTGAAGCTGGAGATTGATCACATGTGTGGGGCTAAAGCAAGGCCAGCCCAGAAAAAAACAGAGAGACCAAAACAAGCTATATAAACAAGTTGTTCCAACACCAAAAAGACAAGGGGCCCAGACCTGCCAAGCAGTGGGTTGCTAGGCAGAGGAGCTGAAATTAACATCATCTTTCCCAGTATATAAATAAAGAAGTTACAATGGCTGAGCAGTTCCTTTCCTCCCACCAGGAGGATAAGGGCTCTACTTGCCCCATCATTGTCATTTCATTTTTCTCATTCTCTCGAGGTCCTTAACCCCAGGGACCTCAGGAGCCACATTGGGTCACAACTCCCAACAGGTAGGAGTTAAGCTCACTAAAGATAATTTTAATTTGGGCCGGGGATTGGCTTAAGCACCTGCCTGGCAAGCGCGAGGTCATGAGTTCGATCCCTGGTACAAAAAAAAAAAAATTTAATTTGGATTTCTCTAAAGAATAACAATGTTGAATGTATTTTCAGGCACTTATTTTCTATGCATATCTGTTTGATGAAGAGTCTGTTAAAATATTTTTCCTATCTTTAAATTGAATTGATTTCTTATTTTAAAAGTATAAGGATCCATGATCAGATATATGCTTTGCAAATATTTTCTGTATCTGTGGCTTGTCTTTTCATTTTCTCATGAATATCTTTGGAAAAACTGATATTTAAGAAACCTTATTAAGTACAGTTTATCAATGGTTTTCTTTCATGTATTATGAATTTTCTGTGTTAAATAATCTTTGTCTAAACCAAAAGCACAAAGATTTTCTTCAATATTTTCTTCTAGAAGTATACTGTCTAATATGTAGCCAGTAGCCAAATATGCCCACTTAAACTTAGATTAATTAAAATTTAATTAAGAGAAATTTAAAATACTTTAATTTCAAGTACTCAGTACCATGTTTAGCTAATCACTACTGTGTTGAGCAGCGCCAAATTATAAAATTTTTCCATCACTGCAGGAATTCCTATTGGAAAAATGTTATTATTGAAGTTTAATAGTTTTCAACAGTTACATTTAGGTCTGTGACACATTTTGACCTGGCAAAGTCACTCCTGAGTATTTAGAAAGAAAGAGGAACACATATCTGCAGAAATATTTGAAAGCGAGTGCATATAACTGCTGTGTTTTTTTTCCCGAACCCTAGTTAAACCCAAATGTCCATCAAATATGAATGAGTGGATAAATGAGATAGAGTTCAGGCTTCTGATGGGATTGTTCCTCAGCAGTAAAAATGAATAGAAAATATGGAACAATACAGATGAATCACATAAGCATTATGTTAAGTGAAAAGCCAGCTCAAAGCACTGTGTGCTTCTATATATGTCACATTCCAGAAAAGGCAACAGTGTAGGCACAAACATCAGATTAGTTGCCAGGGGGAGGCACGCAGAGCAGTGAGCAGGACCAGACAGAGGGCTTGAGGCTGGAGGGCAGGGTGGTTCCAGGCATAGCACACTGACCATCCTGAGTCTACCCCTTGGCAGCACAGGAGTGCCAAGGAGGGCATATGTAAGGTTAAGCATTTGACTCATTAAACTCTGCAATGAGCAGAGACTTCAGGTCTCTCCTGGGCCTCTAGGACTAGAAGCCAGGAAGAGCTGGATTCACAAGTCGTTACCCATCATCACACAGGGAAGCAATGAGTGGCAGTCACCCACTGAGACTCTTGAGCACTGAGTCCTCTTGCTGCAGTGGTTCAGGTCCCCCCCCCCCCGGTATCAAAACAGAACCTGGGATACCGTGGTTGTACAGGTGTGGGGTATTTCACTATCAAAATAAGTGAGCGGTGCAGTGACCTTGTTTGTATCCTCTGCTAACGAGATCTGGGGATATTCTTGTTTCAGAGGAATAAGCATCTGATTCTTCATTGAGAATAACAGAAATTAACCCTAGCCAGTTCAATTAGAAAAAATGAATCTTGTTAAAAACATACTAGGAGGCTGGGGATGTCTCTCAATGGTAAAGAACTTTCCTAGCATGTGGGAGGTGCTGGGTTCAATCCCCAGTACAGAAAAAAAAAAAATGACATTAGGTAGCAAATCCCTTCATATCCTCCCCAAATGAAAATCCATTACTGTTCATCAGGAGGTGAATATATAAACAAACAGTGATACATCTATATACAATGTAGTACTATTCAATGAAAAGAAACAGACGACTGATACATGAGCTCACTCCCACAGAATGCTTGTGGTCCCTTTTTCTCATGACTAGTTCTGTTTTCAAAGTCGCCTCTGTCTGGCAGACTCTCCATCACTAACCCACATAAGGGAGGTGAAGTCCCCAAACATAGGAAGCAGGTGCAGAGGCCACACATCCAAAAGGAGCAGTACCCACCGCACTGGCAAACACCATTAAGTGTTGTCTTAAATTGGCCTCCTGTGCTCTGCCAGTGCTTCATACCATAGTATCACTCGCACACATTTTCCAGGGCACTAGGATGGGTGACAAGCACACACTCGTGACCTACGGGTATTTTCTGCTTTGACATATTTCATTACATTAATCTCACTTTCTGCCTTTGTAGCCAAAGAAAACCCAGAGGCAATGTGGAGACCCCAGACTTTTGACACACAGCTTTAAATCATACCCAGCTGTTACAGGGCACCCAGAGGGATGGAGTAGAAAGTAAGTTTGCAGGTCTCGGCCTACTTTGATACATTTGGCTTTTGGCAAAACCCCTATGGTGGAAGAAGGATGTCCTGGTGCCTTGGTGGTTTGTTTCCACTATGGCAGTTGGCCACCATGCCTCCCTTCAGCTATCCATATATTACCGTAGGGAAGATTCTTACAGTAATTTATAGGTCCTAAGTGCTTTCAAGTCATTAATAAGTTACTCCCGGAATTTCTGGATCAATGTTAACATCTTGCATTTTAAGTGTGGCTACCTGGACCCAGAGGTCAACTGCCTGACCCAAGATTAGACAATGACACTCTGTCAACTGGGGCAGGATGATTCAATTGGGAGAGAAAATTCCAACAGTGTGTGATTCATTGGAGGAAGGTTGAACTTCATCTGGGCCACTTGAAAAGTCAAAGGCAAGAAAAAGATTAATTCCATGCCAAGATGATTCTTCTTAATACTTGGCTTCAGGGAGTGCTGGCCAAGGAAGGTCAATAACCTTGCTGCCTTGAAACTTCTAAATCAATGTGGTTGAGTGCCTTAACCACAGACAATAAAACTGTCACTGGAGCTATTTCTCCCTTTGGTTTTACACCCTTTTCACACTCAGATTCTAAACATGACTGTGCTAGGGATTATTGGAAAGGTGGTTTGGATCCAGGATCACTAAGTCTGATATTTAAAGAAATGTTTACCTTTATAAGGCTGTAATTTCTTAAATCAGATAGATAGCTAATATTCTGTTGTTTTTCTTCATAGTAGGGTCAGTTAAAATACACTGGGCAAAAGTACTGCACCTTTTTTCAGGGCCCACAGGAAAGCACAGAGATGAACCCTGTGGCATTGCCATTCAAAATTAGTAATTGCCACCTCTGGGTGATAGCGTGGAATAGTTTGTGTCTTCCAATTCTTATGCTCTTTCAAGAGGCTGAAGGGAAGTTCTAGAAGGGAATTCAAACTCAACTTTCCCTTGCATTCCAGACGACTCCGTAATTAAGCACAGTGGTTTAATGAGAAAATCTAAGAAAGTGGATCACTCGAGTCTCAGGAGAAAAAGGTTTTTTGTTCACTTTCGCATCCTATCCTGTTGGCACCAGCTAATGTCTCTGAGCTCTCCATGGTCAACCATTTATTTCTGAGGCAGCAGAATGCAGTGTTGTAGGAAAGGCAGATACTGTCAACCCTCAGTATCCACAGGGCCCGCATTTGTGAATTCAACCAACTGCAGATGGAAAATAATCAGGGATAAAATTATGTCTGCACTGAATATGCACAGATGCTTTCCTTGCCATTATTCCTCGAACAGTGCAGTGTAACTTTACCTAGTATTTCCTTTACATTCAGTATTATAAGTGATGCAGAGATAACTTGGTTTACAGTACAGAGGAGGACTGAGGGGTTCTATGTAAATACTATGCCATTGTATGGCATCTGCGTCTTTGGCACACATGCTGGTTCCTGGAGCCCTGTGGATACCAGGGAATAAATGTACAGGATTTAGTTATTTGACCCAGAGCAGGCAGGAATGGAGCCCATGGGGCATGGAATGACAAGACTCACCAGCTACACTATTGGGATGTCATTGTCCAAATCCACCATCAGTTAATCCCAGACTGGCTCCCAAGGAAGAGGAATGCTTCTGAGGGCCTGCCGTATGCCACGGTCTCAAATGTGAGCAGAGGCAGGGGTCAGAAAGGACACTTGCCTGGAAGCTTGGGCTGCGCACAGCAAGTCAAGCTCCTTAGCATATTTCCTCATTGCTTAAATTGGAATCTAGGATAGGTCATTTGCAAACTGTCTTTTAGATGCAAGATCTTTCCTTCAACTGACACTGTCACACAAACCGGATGTGCAGGATGCTCCAGACCTAAAGATGTCTGTGAACAGAGGTGACAACAAGCAAAGCCACAGAGTACTAGCAGTGTACGATGAAGATTCTTTCAGGGGCTCCATTTAGCTTTAAATGAAGCCACTGTGAAACATTAATCAGACTGTTCCTCCCAGACTCAACCGGGAGTTTGGAGGAGTTAGCAACTGTGTTTCTCTATAGGCCAAGCAAGAAAAATAACACCTTTTGTTTTTTAAAATACTGAATATACTTTGGAGACAATCTTAGCAATAATAACCGAAATTTATGAAATATTTAATATGTGCCTGACACTGTTATAGGCAACTGAGTTAGATAGAAATATTATAGGCAGTCAGACAGGGCTGGGCCTTTTGAAGGAGCCAGTGCAGAAGACCAACTCCCTTGTACCCTTGGAGGAGAACAGACACCTTTGCTGAGGGCCAGATCTCAAGACAAAAGGCAAAACAAATGCAGCCACACCCCAAGTATGAACATCAGGGATTGACATTCTAAGTAACTATCAATCACCTCGAGGAAGCCAGGAGTCATTAACCCAAACTCTTAACAGCAAAGACCCTATTCAGTATTCATGCCCACTTGGTAGGTGACTCACCTCCCCATCTGATCCCAATTCAATCAATTTTACCTGAGCAGTTACACTCATAATCTTATTGGCTGACCATAGTTCTGTCCCATCTAATGCCCACCTGCCTTGTGAGTTCCCATTTTCCCCATCTTGGACATACCTCACCTCATGGTTTTGCTCTATAAAAGTCCCTGGAAAAGACAGAATCTTTGGCAACCCACTTGGGAACCCTTCTGTCTCTCTCCCAGACAGAAGCTTTCTTTCTCTCAATAAATATATTCTACTCTTAACCTCCATTGTTCCTAAAATTTACTCTTCTAATTTAGAGAACACAAACTAATACCAGACATGTAGTAGGTTGGGAGTTTCGTTCCCCTATATCAACACTATGCTAAGGATTTTATTTATATCTTTAATCAGAATTTCCATGACAAGAGATAGAAACCTACTTCAGATTAGTTTATGGAATTTTTTCTTATCACAGATAGTTGGAAAATCCCAAAGTACAAGAAACTTCAGAAATAGGAAACTGCAAGGACTTAAATTCTCTCTCCTTTCTCTCTGGCTTTAGTCTGAGAGGCTACCAAGAGCAGTTTTAGCTTTACACTGTAGTTGGGGAGAGACAGGCTCCTATCCAGTGAAGCTGGCAAGCAGGGCCTGAATCTCATTGGCTCAGCTTGGGTCATATGACCAACCTAAACCTAGTCATTGTGGCGGAAAGGCTGGAATAACCTGATTGGCCAGATTTGGGTCACATGTGCTCCCACAAAGGGTGGAAGGGCTGTGTCAATTCCATTTGGATCACACTAGTAATTAATAGAGGAAGGTAATTCCCCAGAAGATGCTGTTGGAAGTCAAGGAGGATGTAAATAGTGGATAGGCAATAAGAGATGTCACTACCAAAGTATATTTTACATATGAGAACACTGAGGCTTGGATTGTTGAAGGGTCTTGATTAAGGTCACATAGCTGGTAGTTCTAAGTGAGGAATAAAAACCTCAGCTTCAGAATTGAATGAGTGTGAGTTAAAATCTTTCCCTTACTGCTTATTGGCTATGTCCTCTTGGCAAAGTTACTTAATTTTTTATAAAATTTATAAAATTTTTTTATAGAGTGAGAAAAATGGTACTTATTTCAGGTGCAGCTGATGATAAGAGCTTTGTTACTCTACAGCTCATGATAAGAGTTCTTGCCTAGCATATGTAAGGCACTGTCTAAACAAAACAAAGTAAAATAAAACTTTCATGGAGTTAAATCGTGTAGATGAAGCAGTTCTAGTGCTTGACACATAGGAAGCTGGTGTTGATAGTAACAGTGAAACTCAGCACCAAGATCCAGTACCCAAACTTTATATGACCTTGTCTTTCACAGTCGCCAGGTGAAGTATGTTTTCTCTCAGTCCCGTATGTTTTGTGATTAGTAAGAGTACCTGGGGACGGCCACCCCCTCCAACCTGTGTGTTGGTTAATATGTCAGGAATGGCCTGGGAGCAAATTGGGCAGTGACAAACAGCTTGAGGAAATGTGGATCTTTGTTCTTGAGATCTGGTGCACTGAGAAGCATCTCCTGACCAGGCAAACAGGGTCAGCTATGCATCATGTGGCCACCAACTCCACCTATGAGAAGGTGCCCACTAGATGCCCATCACCCATCTCTGTTGGAGAGCGCTGAAGCTGAATACACTTGCAGGACTGTGGCGTGGCCCGGGCACGGTTGAATTGAGAATGAGGAGACAGCTCGGGTGCAAGATAGGCCACACCTGAGGCCACCTGGAGACTTTCGGGATAGTTAATTAGCATCGCCTGTTACTCTGAGTGGTCCCTGAACCCTTCCCAAGATCCTGCTCAGGTTTCCTCCATTGTCCACTCAACTCCTGGCTTGTTCTGATTAAATACAGGCTTCTTCGAGTCAGTTGGCCAGCTGGTTAGCAGAGTCACAAGCTCTGCCGAGGATTTTCGTCCTCCAGCAGCCCTAAAGATCATGCTGCTTGTCTCGTTCCTTTGGGCCTGCGCCGTGCACCCTTTTAGCACAGAACCCAACACGTCTCTTATATAAACTGCCCTTAAATCCACCTCCTTTAGAAAAAGAATCCCTGCTATATTCTGATAAGGAGCAGATGGTAATAAAGTCTTTCTCTACCACTGCCATGCCTGATTGGTTTCCATAGTGCTGACCACAGACTGAGCCTTTGTAGAGTAACAATAGCAGTTACAAGGTTATTACCAGTTATTTTTAGCCTAACTCCAAAGTTGTTGTTTGTGTCTAGATGTCCCCCCAAAGCCTCATGCAGTCATGGGAGGCAGGCTTTTATCTAGAGTGTGGTTGTATTTAGAGTGCATGGTGCTGGGATCAAGGGTGTGGTTAGTAAATCGACTGATTGGTTTGGCACAATTTTGTCTAGGATTAAGGGTATGAGTACCACACTCACCATAGGCTAGATAGACTGCAAAAGGGGGCAGAAGGAGTCTTGTCTTTCCTCTTTTGTTGCTCTTGCTGTCTCCGACAGCCACGAACTGTTGCCACCCTGCTTTGGAGCCAGCTGACTATGGACTGAAACCTCTACAAACTGTGAGCCAAATAAACCTTTTCCTCTTTAACTTCGGGTCTCAGACATTTTGCCGCAGCAAGGAGAAAAGTATCTAAGACAAAAGTCCATAACTATCTAAAAATAAGAATGTGTTTTAGAAAGAAATAGTACATTTATCAATATCTAACTGATGCTTTAGGAGTAGAAGATCTAACATAAAATAAGTGGGAGAAGTTTGCTTGATTCTGATTACATGCTTTCAGCCATTTCTTTGTGGCTATTTTTTTGGTGAAATACTACATTTTTTTTGTCCTGTTCTACTTTAGGGCTCTTCCTGTTCTGTTGTAAACAGTGCTTATCTCCAGGCGAGGCTCTGATTTCTTTTTGGCTATGTTAGTAGGTGTTGGTGTGTTATCTGGACCCTCAAACTACTCATTTTCAGTTAATTTTAGTAACGACTTGTTCAAACATTACAAAGAGAGCTTCTCATAATTTAAAATTCAAACCAAATGCATTTGGTTTTGAGGCAAAACAGTAGCTGTCAGCAAGCCCCTTCCCCTTTGCAGGCTGTGGCTCTTTTATTCCACAGTCCTAGCGATGCCCATTGCCACCAGATTGCTCAGAAGCAAGGTGTGTCTGGCAGCTTTCTGTCACTCTGGCAAAACACCTGACAGAAACACTTTAAAAGAAGGAAAGGTTTATTCTGGCTTATGGGTTCAGATGCTTTAGTCCATGGTCACTGGGTCCTGCTGCTTTAGACCTATAACAAGGCAGACATCATGGTGAGAAATATGTGGGAGAGCAAAGTGGCTCAACTCATGGCAGCCAGGAAGCAAACAGGGAGACAGAAAGGAGCTGAGGTCTCAGTATCCCTTTGATGCTGTACCCCCAGGACCTACTTCCTCCAACCAGGCCTCATATTTAAAGGATCTACTATATCCCAGTAGCACCACAGGCTGGTGGGAGAGCCTTTAACAGACAGGCCATTGGGAGACATCCTAGATCTGAACCATAGCACATGTTTAGCTTATGGCACTGTCATTTTTGTTACTGGGGGTATTATTATATTTTTATTATTAGTTTATTATTGGGACTATTGTTTCTACTCTTATTTCTCTTGGCTCTGGGGGAAGGGAGGACCTCTCAAAGGTCCCACAAGCCCTTTGGTTTCCCACTGCCATTGTGGGTGGCTCACATGGCCAGGGGAGGCCAGGAAGGCCTTGAGTGTGGACCAGGCTACTTGGCACAGAGCAAGGGAAGAATCGGGCAGCCAGCTGGGGACCAGAGGGTGGTGCAGGAGTAAGGTCAGCAGCTTTGCAGGGGGTGAAGGAGAGACCTGGCTGCCTACAAAGAAGGCCTGGTCCTCCTCCAGGGACAGCATGGAGTCATCCTTGCCAGCTTCACTGTTGCTCTGGATGAGTGCGATGGACAGGCAGCTGATGTCTCTGTGCAGCCACCGTATCCATCAGGGCCACCTCCTGCTGGGCCTTCCTGTAGAGCCCTGTGGGTTGATGGAGAAGACGGCATGACTGGGTACAGAGAGGACGGCCTGGGTAACACAGGATGGCACACATACAAGTTTGAGCCGAGGTCCCCATCCTGGAACTTGCGGGTACAGACAAGAGGCCTTAGGAGGGCCCTGCAGCCAGGGCTGACTGTCAGCACCTCCTTCTTCCAGCCCTCAATGCAGATGCCCAGCCTTCAGCATGTGGCCTAGCAGTGTCCCTGAGCTGGGGAGTGGACAGTGACACGGGCTGCTACGACCACTGCTTGTCTAGTGTGGCCATAGAGGGTTGGCCTTTTGGGGGTTGTTTAAGGACTGGGCAATGAGTGCCGTTCTCAGAAAATAAAAGCAGAAAGTTGTAATTATTTCAGGGGTGCACATATAGGACTGATGACTTTAATATGGTACCTCATGATAATGGTACATATTTTCACTACTAATATCGTGTTATTGGCTGAAAATGGTTCATTTTCAATCCAGTGTCAGCTTTGGAGCCACAGTTAGACACTCCCTGTCCCTGTCACTTCTGTACCTGGGAGTTCAGCCCTGTCCTCAGACCTGTCCCTCTGGCCTGCCACCTGGGCCTCAGCCTGCAGCTCTCCCTGGGGGAGACAGCTCTTGCCCATCTTTTGTATCTAACTGTTGGCAAGGGTGCAGGACCTCAGCCATCCTAGGGAGACCTTTGGGGTAGAGGTGATAGGGGACATAATCTTCTTTGTCC
Organism: Dolichotis patagonum; assembly: GCA_004027295.1. Taxonomy (NCBI): domain Eukaryota; kingdom Metazoa; phylum Chordata; class Mammalia; order Rodentia; family Caviidae; genus Dolichotis; species Dolichotis patagonum. The sequence continues at coordinate 1,242 of PVJX010040460.1, read as the reverse complement.
TAGCTTGGAGACTATACTTTCTGCTTGTTTGTCCTGAGATAGGGCCTTGTTACTTAGTTCAGTCTGGCTTCGAACTCACTGCGTAGCCCAAACTAGCCCTGAACTCTCAGCAATCCTCCTGTCTCAGCCTCCAGAGTGCTGGGATTACAGGTGTTGGAGATTATATTTAGGAGGCCTTGGATGTCCTAGAAGTAAAATGAAAATCTGTAGATTTGAGGAAAAGCAAGATAAGACTTAGAGTTTTCTCTAAGATAACTTGAGAGTAGTTTTAGCTAGCTATTTTAAAGATCTACTTTAATCCAGAAATACTTATTGAGAGCCCATCCCATCCTGGGTAAATATTATAAGCGAAAAGCATTTCCTGGAGGGTGATCCTCAGGCATTCTGCCTCTGCAGAGCTCGGGACAAAAGCAAATGGATTTGCATGGCAAGTAAGAGCTGCCCGGGAGCTGCGATGAACCAGTTCCTCAGTCACGTGATCCGAGGTGCTGACTGCAGTAAGGCTGGCCTGGGGGTGGAGACCAGCAGTGCCTGTGGCTGCCCCACACCCCTCAGTTCCGGCTCCTCAAGACCTGCAGGGCACAGTAAAGCTGGGGTTGTGACGGTTCCTGTTGTTTCTCTCTGTGTTATTTTGACAAATCTCTCAGGAGTATTAAAAGTAGGGTTACTTGGAGAAAAGGAGAAGTGAATCTTTGACCTCCAGATGAGAGATTTCACAAGAAGAAGCACCGAGGTTTAAGTAAACACTGTCAGACGTGATGAAAAAAACGTATTAGGCAAACATTGAAGGAAAAAAAAACAACCTGAGGACAATAGTGGGAAAATGACAAGTGACAAAATATCTACTAATTATTCATCCACATTGGTTGAAAGAACATTAAAGCCCTATCAGCTAACTGGATAAAAAATTCATTAGAGGAGGCCTACATGCTGCCAAAAAAAATGAATGAAAGCAGCATTCTAGAGCTGGGCTTAGGGTGACACATGCCTGTAATCCCAGCACTCAGGAGGTTGAGGCAGGAGGGTTGCCGTGAGTTCAAGGCCAGCCTTGGCTACATACTGAGTTCAAGGCCAACCTGGACTTCAGAGCAAGATCTTGTCTCAAAAAACTAAAACAATTAATTAACTAGTTAATTTTAAAAACCAAACATCAAGAAAACCCTGGAATGAGACAGGTCAGAGGCAGAGATGGTCTCTTTCAATCTTCAAACATGGGCTTGAATCTGGCTTAACTCTTTTTTT
>PVJX010040458.1:0-15186 GCA_004027295.1 Dolichotis patagonum | reverse complement strand
TAGCTATTCATTACATAATAAAATCAAACAAAACAAAACAGAGTAAAATCAATTAAACAACAGAAAGAAAATATTACAGGACTTCAAAACAAGACAATAGGAAACCAACAATGGTCACCATTATTCATCAAGTTATTATGTTCAAAAACATTATGTTCAAAATAGCTGCTCATACGATCAGACACAATAAAATCTAACAAATCCAGACAGAATAAAGTCAAATATAACAAAATTATGAAAACAATATAAGAGTTCAAGACAAGACAATAAGAAACCAACAGTGTTTACCATTTTCCCCTCCTAGGTGTTTCCCCCCTTATCACTTTCATAATATCTATTGTGCTTTTTGTTTCCCATTAACTCCTTCTGTTTCATCCTAGAGCTCACATGCATGATTTCAAACCATTTGACACATGAACATGATCTTCAGTTGCACCCATTTACTTTTAAAAGCCTCAAGATTATCCTATTTTATAGCTGAGCAGCTTTCCTTTGTATGAAAATACCATGTCTTTCTATTCACTCTGTAGTTGATAGACAAGTCACCCTTGCTTTTTCCTGGTCTCCTGCAGCATGGAACAGTTGTATTCTCTGCTTTGATTTTTAGTCTATGAATTTCCTTTTGAGTTAAATGTATTTCTTATAAACAGATGGATAGATCCTGTTTCTTGGATGGCTCCTGTTTCTTGGATGGATCCTGTTTCTTGATCCACTCTCCCTGATTTGAGAACATCTACATTAATGGTTACAACTAGCATGCATTTGTTCATTTCTGCCTCCTGCTCTTGACCCACCACTCTTCTCCTTCATTCAACTGCCTGTCAAATTTGGTGATCCACCCCTTGTGCTGTTCCTGGAACCATGGTCATCTTTATCTCCCTCTAGCATATCCTTCAGCACTCTCTTTAGGATTGATTTGGTTGGCTTCAATTCCCTCAGTTGTTCTTTATCATGGAAGTATCTTATTTTTCCATCCATTTTGTAAGATAATTTTACAGGGTACACCAGGCTGGATTGAAAGTTGTTTTCTTTCAAAATTTGAAACACTTCACTCCAAACTTCTTGACATGATGGATTGTATTGGTAAGTCTGCTGTGATTCTGATTGGTTTTCCTTTATAGGTGATCTCTTTATTTTCTCTAACAGCTTTTAGTATTCTATACTTGTGCTGAATTTCTAGGATCTTGATTATTATGGGTCTGGGTGTAGATTCACTTTGCTTATGTCTAGTTGGAGCTCTCTGTGTTTCAGTTATCCATGTATCAAGTTCTTTTCTCATGCTTGTTAAGTTTCCTGCTATCACTTCTGAAAACAAGATTTATAGGTCATTTGTGTTGACCATTTCTTTTTTTGCTGACTCTTCTGAGGATTAAATTAATTTTCTTTGCATCATCTTTAAGACATTGAATTGTTTTTCCCAATTGTTGTTTGTTTTCAGAGATCTTTCCTTTTGTGATCACTAGGTACAACACTGTCTTCAAGATCAGTTTCTTTCAATACAGTTTTGCCACATTTCAATGGAATTTTTAATTTTCTCAATATCTCTTTGAATCTGTTTCATACATTGTAATTCCTTTCTATACTGTTCATTCAAGATTTGTATCACTTTCCTATGTTCCTGGTTTTTTTTTATCTATGTCTACTTTAGATATGCTCAGCAATTCTGTCATTATCTTTGTGATTTCTTTTTTACTTGAGATATTATTTCTGATCTGATCATAACTCTCATGAAGATGTTTCTGTTTTAAAATTTTATTTAAAGAGAAAAAAACAATAAAACAAAAAACACAAAATTCAAAGAAAACACAAAAACACTAAGAAATCACAACCTTATAAATTACATAGTGTCATTTTGGAAATAGTTGTTTAAGTTAAAAAATTAAACATACAAAGTCAACATTCAAACAGTGAGACTGTTAACAGTTCTGCTCCATGATCTAACAAAAACAGCAATATGATCCTTGATCTTATACACTTAAAAATACATGCAGTTATATCCTTTAGAGCACTTTCTTTCCTCTCCTTTTTACTGTAGCAATTACACATTTTGAGTTTTATTATTCCTACATTTATTACTTTTTACATTAGAAACACAATGTGATATTTGTAAATATGATTCTTATTTATTTCACTGATGAGAATAGTCTCAAGTTGTCTCCATTTGCCTATTAAGGCTTCAAGATCATCCTTCTTCATAGCTGAGTAATATTCCATTTTATAAAAATACCACATCTTATTCATTCACTCTGTGTTTGATGGGCATTTTGATTATTTCCAAGATTTAGCTATTACAAATCGTGCTGCTATGAACATGGGTGAACATATATCACTGTGATATGGACTTTTCAGTTTTTGTGGGAAAATACCCAGGAGGGGAATAGCTGGGTTGAATGGAGCTTTCAGTCCTGGTCTTCTGAGAATTCTCCATAATGGTTTTCATAGTAGTTACACCAGTCCACACTCCCACCAGCAGGAGAGAGGTGTTCCTATTAACCCACAGCCTTGCCAACATTTGTTAATAGTTGATTTCTTGATGGCAGCTATTCTTTCAGGAGTGAGATGAAATCTCAATGATGTTTTAATTTGCATTTCTCAAATGACCAGTGATGGTGAACATTTCTTCATGTATTTATTTGCCATTTGAATATTTTCATCTGAGAACTGTGTGTTCATCTCAGATGCCCATTTCTGGAGAGGATCTTTGAATTTGGGGGTCTTGATATTTTTCAATTCTTCTTATATTCTTGATATAAGTCCTTTTTCTGAGGGGTTGCTGGATAAACTGCTTTCCCATTCTGGGGATTTTCTTTTCACTCGTTTGGTGATTTCTTTTGAAGTGCAGAAACATTTCAATAATGTGAGATCCCAGTTGTTGATTCTCTGAAGTGTTTTCATTGTAGTTTGCATTATGTTCATGAATTCTCTGCCTACCTCTATGTCTCCAAGATTTCTACCTAACTTATCTTCCAGTAGATTTAGTTTTTCTGTTTTAATGTTTAGGTCTTTGATACATTTAGACATTAAGTTTGTGCATGGTGATAGGCATGGATCTAGTTTCTGTCTTGTGCATGTGGAGATCCAATTTTTCCAGCACCAATTAATAAAGAGGTTATCCTTCTTCCAGAGAACATGTTTAGCCTCTTTGTTGTATATCAGGTGGCTGAGTGTCTTTGTAGTTGTACTTATATCTTCTAATCTCTTCTAGTGATCCTCAGGCCTATTTCTTTGCCAGTACCATGCTGATTTTATCATTGTGGCTTTGTCATACATTTCAAGACAGGATTGAGATGCCTCCTGCTTGCCTTTATTGCTCAGAATTGCCTTTGCTATTCTAGGTTTCTTCTGCTTCCAAATAAATTTGAGGAGTGTTTTCACTATATCTGAGAGGTATGTCAATGGTGTTTTAATTGGGATTGCATTAAATCTGTATAACAGTTTTGAGAGTATGGCCATTTTCACAATGTTGGTTCTTCCTACCCAAGAGCAAGGAATATCCTTCCATTTTCTAATGTCCTCTTCAATCTCCTTTTTTATCATAGTATAATTTTACATTCTTAGTTAGGTTGATTCCTAAATATTTCAATTTTTAGATGGTATTGTGAAGGGTGATATTTCTATAATTTCTCTCTTGGTGAGTTTCTTGTTTGTGTACAGGACTGTAATTAATTTTTGAGCATTGACTTTGTATCCAGCTACACTGCTGAAATTGTTTATTACCTCTACTAGACTTTTAAAGGAATGTTTTGGGTCCTCTATATAGAATATCATGTCATTTGCAAATATTGATAATTTAACTTCTTGCTTTCCTATCTTTATTCTTTTTATTTCTCTCTCTTGTCTGATTGCCCTGACTAGTGTTTCCAGAACTATATTGAATAAAAGTGATGATAGTGGACATCCTTGTCTTGTTCCTGATTTTAAAGTGAAAGCTTTTAGCTTTTGTCCATTTAGTATAATATTGGCTGTGGTTTGTCATAGATGGCCTTTATGAGGTTGAGGAAGACACCGTGTATTCTGAGTTTCTGAAGGGTTTTTATCATGAACATGTGTTGAACTTTATCAAAAGCTTTTTCTGCATCTATTGAGATGACCATGTGTTTTTTGTTTTTGGCTCTGTTGATGTGGTGTATCACATTTATAGATTTGCATATGTTAAAATATCCCTGAATTCCTGGAATGAACCCTACTTGGCCATGATGTATAATCTTCTTGATGAATTGCTGCATTCTATTTGCCAGTATTTTATTGAGAATCTTTGCATCAAATGTTCATTAGTGAGATTGGCCTATAGTTCTCCTTTTGGTTGAGTCTTTCTCTGGTTTTGGTATGAGAGTAATACTTGCCTCGCAGAATGATTTAGGGAGAGTTCCTTTCTTTTTAATTTAATTGAAGAATTTAAGGAGTATTGGCATCAAATCTTCTGTAAATATTTTGTAGAATTTAGCTGTGAATCAATCAGAACCTGTGCTTTTCTTTGTATGTTTTTTATTATGATTTCAATTTCAATAGGTGATATTGGGTTATTCAAAATAGCTATATCTTCTTCGTTGAGCTTTGGTAATTCATATGTTTCTAGAAATCTGTCCATTTCCTCTGTGTTTTCCATTCTATGTGAGTACAGAGTTTCAAAGTAGCTATTCATGATCTTTTGCTTTTCCATGGATGTGTAGCAATTTCCAACTTTTCAGTACTTACTGAGTGAATTTGGATTTTTTTCTTTCTTTTTCTTTATAATGTTAGTTAGAGGTTTGTTAGTTTTGTTTATTCTCTCAAAAAACCAGCTTTTTGATTCATTAATTCTTTGTATTTTTTTAGTTTCAATTGCATTGATTTCTGCTCTAATCTTTACAATTTCCTATCTCTATGAGCTTTAGGTTCAACTTGGTCTTCTTTTTCTAGAAGCTTGAGATGAAGCATTAGGTTCTTTATTTGTGCTCATTCTGTTTTCTTAATATGACAATTTATTGCTATATATTTCCCTCTTAAGATGACTTTCATTGCATCCCACAGATTAAAGTATGTTGCTTCTGCATTTTCATTGAATTGTAGGTATTGCTTTATTTCTTCTTTAATTTCCTCTGTAGCCCACTGGTTTTTCAAAAGGTTGTTATTTAATTTCCATGTATTTATGTAGGTTGTGCTATTTCTTTTACCATTAATTTCCAATTTCAGTGTGCTATGGTCAGATATTATGCATGGGATGATTTCAATACCCTTGCATTTACTTAAAAATATTTTATGGGATAATATATAGTTTAGTTTGGAGAATGTCCCGTGCATAGCAGAAAAGAATGTGTATTCTGATGTGGTTGGGTGGAACACTCTGTAAAATCTACTAAGTCCAATTCCTCACAGGTATGATTCAGTTCTATTATTTTTTTGTTGAATTTTGTCTTGTTGATCTATCTCTTTGTGACAATGGGCTGTTAAGGACCCCTGTAAAAATTATGTTCTTGTGTATTTGGTTTTTCATGTCCTTTAGTATCTGTCTTATGTAGTTGGATGCTCCTGTGTTTGGTGCATATACATTTACAATTGTTAGTTCTTCCTCTTGGATTTTTCCTCTTACGAACATTTAGTGATCTTCTTTTTCTCTTTCAATCATTTTAGGTTTGAAGTTCACATTGTCTGCAAATAGAATAATTACCCCTGCTGTTTTCTGGGTTCCTGTTGCATGGAATAATATTTTCCATTCTTTTACTTTTAATCTATGAGTTTCGTTTTGGGTCAGATGTGTTTCTTGTATACAGCATATTGTAGTATCCTGTTTCTTGATCCATTCTGTCACCCTACTTATGTTGATCCTTGAATTGAGGCCATTTACATTTACGGATATCACTGATATGTTCTGGCTGAATTGCCATGTTGGGTTCCAGTTGTTGCTTTCTGCTCTTCCCCCTTATTGAATTGCTTGTCCTACCTGGTGGCTTCTTTCTGTTGATTTGAGGAATGTGGTCATTTTTATGTCTGTCTAGTATGTCTTTCAATTCTCTTTCTAGGGTTGGCTGGGTCGACGTGAATTTCTTCAGTTGTTCTTTGTCATGGAAATATCTTGTTTCTCTATTAAATTTGAATGAAAGTTTTCCTGGCTACATCAGTCTCGGTTAAAAGTTGTTTTCATTCAGGGTTTGATATATCTCACCCCAAGCACATCTTGACCTGAAGGTTTGTGCTGAAAAGTCTGCTGTGATTCTAATGGGCTTTCTTCTATAGGTGACTTATGTCTTTTCTCTAACAGCTTTTAGTATTCTGCTTTTGTATGTTGTATGTCAGAGATCTTAATTATTATGTGTCTAGGTGTAAATTTATGTTGGTTGTGACTGGTGTTTATACGCCTCACTTATCTGCATATCAGATTTTTCCCCATGTTTGGGAAATTTTCTCCTGTTATTTCTGTGTATATTTTAATTATGTCCTTTGTATTGACTCCAGCATCTTCACTAATGCCTATTAATCTTATATTGTTGCTCTTGGCATCATCTTGAAGCTTTTGGATTGTCATTTCATGATGCTTTGTTATTTTTAAAAGTTGTATCTTTTCATGATAGCTAATTGCAATCCTGTCTACAAGGTCTAAAATCCTATCCTCAGCTTCATTTAAATGGTATTCTATGCTTTGAATTGAATTTTTTTTCTTGGATGTCTTTTTTAGTTTGCTTCATGAATCTGCTTGTTTTCTATATTGCTCATTCAAGGTTTCAATCAGTTTCCCATGATCCTGTAATTTTTTCTCTATTTCTTCTTTAGCTGTGCTCAGCAAGTCCTTTACTAAGGATGTTACTTCTATCTTTACATGGGAGAGTACTTCTAATTTGATTTCCTCTATAGCTTCATGGAGTTGTTTTTTTTTTATTTCACTTGCTATATTTTCAGAGATTTCTGGTCTGTTACTTTTTGAGTCCTTATTTAAATGTCTCCTGTACTTGCTTCTGGTTGACTAGATGTTTGAGATTGCATTTTGCTTTTTTATTTAGCCATTTTCTCCTTTTGAGTTACTGTTTCATCCTTTAGACTGGCTAGTGTCACCTGTTGGTAGTATGTGTCTTAGTGTCCTACTGTAAGGCTGATATTTGTCCAATTGCTGGGTCCCACAATGAATAGGTGGGCCAGTCACCTGACTTTCTGCTGCAGGGCCTGCTGGGGGAGTCCTATATTGTTCCTGGGCTGACAAGCCTAGTAGTATTGATGTTGGTCAAGTTTTAGTTCCTGCTAGTACTTTATCTTCAGGTTATTCCAGGTCATCAAATCTCCCTGTCCATAGTGTTTGTGTTGGCTGAGGCCTTACTGTGTCCCTATTATGTGCCCATGTGTCTCATAAGCCCTTTTGATTTTCTTCAAGTTGGGGGAGTCCTTCTTGGCACACTCCTCACTCTGCCTGATGTTTTCTGTGTGTAGGAAGGGTGTCACCCTCACTCTTGTCAGACTTACCAAGGTCTTGCATTTAGATGGAGGGAGATTTACTACTGGCCCTATTTAGTGACTACACAGCTCTATTTTAGGAGCATACTCACCACATTGACTGGAGCCAGCTGACATCTTCTGTTTTGGTGAGGCAGTCACTTAATCTCCCTCAGTCTGCTGTAGTCCAAGGTTCCCCTGGGAGCAGAGTTCCAAGTTTGCTTATGCACTGGGATTTTGCAGGGGCATGAGCTCAGTGCCCAGGGGTGGATTTTGGGCCCTACTCACTGCTTGGAGTTCCCGTAAAGCCCACTGGTCCTGCTCATGCATCCTGTGGTAGTTTCAGTTGCAGGATTTGGCCTGGGAGTGGAATTCCAAGTTTTCCCATGTGTTGGGATTCCACAGGAACGCCCATGGTCAGTGCCCAGGGGTGGATTCTGGGCCCTGCTTGCTGACTGGAGTTCATTGAGCATAGCCTGCTTAGGCCCGCTGATCCCTCTAGTGTGTCTTGGGGTGGCCTCAGATGCAGGGAATGGTCTTACTGTCTGGGAGCAGAGTTCCAAGTTTGATTAAGTTATTTCTTTACTTCTGTTGCTATGCTCTTGGAATTTTCAGGTGTATGACTTCAGTTTTCTTCCATGACTGTATTTCCCAGATTTTTTTGTGTGGCTGGAGGTATGAGACTTCCTTTTGCTCCTTCACTTTGAGATTCTCTTGGGTTCCTCCCAAAAAGCTGCTTATGTGGTCCCAGGGACTTCCCACATTGACTGCCTGCCCTGCAGGGTTGCAGAATGGGACAAGCACCTGCATTTCTCTGACTCAAAATTCCCTGGGAGGTAGCAGCACATGGGCCAGGCTTCTGTTTACCCGTGCAGCTTCACTGGGGCTTCTCTGATGTTTTGGGATACATGTTGATGCGGATATTTCTTCTCTCAGCCTAAACTTCTACACCAGGACTCCTGCAATGGTGGCAGGAATACAGGGATGTGTTTGTCGGATTCTCATGGTGGGTTATGGTTGCCTGAAGGAAGCAAGAGCCTCCAATGGTGGCCTGCTGCTGCACAGTGCTTACCAGGCTATGTGTTCCTGTTCATGTGGGGGCTACTTTTGGGAAGCAAGCTTTCCAATGATGGTGGCTGACAAGCAGAGGCACATCAGGCTGTGTCTCACTACCCATGCTGGTAGCCTGCAGGAAGCAAACCTTCTGATGGTGGTAGCTGGCAAGCAGAGCTGGACCTGTCTAAATTTCTCTGCTCATTTCTCTGCCTGAAGGAAGCAAGTCTTCCAATGGCAGTGGCAAGCAAGCAGAGGGGAATCTGGCTCTGGCTCTCTGCTCATGCTGGCTGTCCATGGGAAGCAAGTATTCTGATTGTTGTAGCTGGCAAGCTGAGTTAGATCTGGATGGGACCCCCTGGTGGTACTACAAATGCTTTTTTAATATGATATGATCTCATCTGTTGATTCTTGGTACTATGCTTATGGAATTAAAGTTCTGTTCAGAAAGAATTTCCTATGCTTTGTCTTCAGGAGTTTTGTCTATCATATTGTCCACCAGATTATTTCTGCTATAACATTTAGATCATGTTGCATTTTGATTTTAGTTTAGTATATAGGCATAGATATAGGTCTAGATTCAATCCTCCACATCTGAATAATCTTCTCAATACTATTTGTTATGTTTTGGCACCTTAATGTGCCTGGGGATGTTTCTGAAATTGTATTCTGTTCAATTGAGCGACCTTTCCATTATTGTGCTGGTACCATGATGTTTTATTTTAAATTGATGTAGCCTTTTAGGATAACCTAAAGCCTGGGATTGTGATGCCTGCTGATTTGTTTTTATTGCTCAGTATTGCTTTTGCTATTCTAGGTCTCTTTTGGGTTCATATAAATTTTAGAATAGTTAATTTTGTGTGAAATGCTATGGTTATTTCAATTAAAATTGCATTCAATCTGTGTATCAGTTTCAGAAGTATAACCATTTTGACAATATTGCTTCTGCCTATACTGGAAAAGGTGATATCTTTCAATTTCAGTATATTATAGTGTTGTTTACAAATATATTTCACTTTTTTTGGTAGGTTAATTCATTTTTTTTAAATTTTTAAATTTTTATTTTTATTTATTTTATTTTATTTTATTTTAAATATAATAGAACAAAAGAGGACAGAACAAAGCAAATCAGAACAGAACAATATAAGCAACACAACACTTCACAACAAGACAACTGGTTATTAACAGTAGCTATCATGTCTCTTTGCTTTGAAATAGTTGAGCATTCCTTCACACACAATAATATCAAACATAACAAAATAGTATAAAATCATTCAAGAGAATGAAAGTACTATAGGACATTCAAAACAAAATAAAAGAAAATGAATAATGGTTACTGTATCACGTTTTAAAAAAATTTTTGTTTATACTATCACACATATTAAAATCAAATAAGACACAATATGATAGAAGCAATGGAAACAGAAGAACAAAAGCATGGTAGGATTTCAAAGCAAGATGACATTAAACCAGAAATGGCTTCCATAATGTCTTGTTTTCTTCAAAGTAGCTGTGCATATTTTCTCACAGAATAAAATCAAACAAAACAGAAAAAAACCATACCAACCAATGAATGAAAACATTAAAAGGCTTCAAAGCAATGTAATGGGGAAACATGATTGCTATAAAATCTTATGTACTCTTATCATTTCTTATACTAGGGAACTATATGGTATTTATATATGTGAGTTTGATTTATTTCACTTATGAGTATGGTCTCAAGTTGCAAGCATTTATTTATAAATATCTCAATGTAATCAATCTTTATAGCTGAGTAGTACTCCATTGTATAAAAATACCACATATTTTTAATGCATTCCTCAGTTGATGGGTACTTAGGTACCAACTTCTGGACATTGAAAATCGTGCTACTATAAACATCATCAAGGTGGTATGATGTTTTCAGTTGTTCTGTTAATATGCTTAGAAGTGGAATAGCTGGTCAAATGGGACTTCAAATCCCAGGTTTTTGAGGAATATCCAGATTGACCTCCACAGTGGTTGCACCAGTCTACACTACCACCAACAGTGCAGAAGAGTTCCTTTTTCCCCGCAGCCTCTCCAGCATTTATTGTTGGTAGTTTTCTTTATTCTGGCCATTGTCTCTGAAGTGAGATGGAATCTCAGTGTGGTTTTAATTTGCATTTCTCTAATGACTAATGATGATGAACATTTTTACATGTATTTATTTGCCATTTGTATTTCTTCATCTGAGAACTGTGTATTCATCTCAGATACCCATTTCTTCATTGGGACTTTGAATTTTGAAGGTGTGTTTTTTTAATTCTATATAAGTTCTGGACAGAAGTCCTTTGCCTGAGGGACAGTTCACTAAGACTTTTTTCCCAGTTTGTGGGTTTTCTTTTCACTCTGCTGGAGATGTCTTTTGACATGCAGAAACTCTTTAATAAGGTGTGATCACAGTTATTGATTCTGAGAAGTATTTCCCCTGTGGTTTGATTCTCGTTCATGAATTTTCTACCTACCCCAATGACTTCAAGAGCTTTTACCTACATTGTCTTCAACAGATTTAGATTTTCTGTTATAATATTTCGATTTTGATCCATGTAGACTTCAGTACACAGTGATAGGCATTGGTCTATTTTTAGTTTTCAGGATATCAAAAGCCAATTTTTCCAACACCATTTATTAAAAAGACTATCGTTCTTCAAGTGAACGTGTTTCTCTCCTTTATCAAAGATAAGGTGGTTGAGAGTGTTTATAGTTGTAGTTGTATCTTCTAATCTATTTCATTGAACTTCAGCTCTGTTTTTATTCCAGTAAGAAGTAGGTTTTATTGCAGTGGCTTCATACTTTAACTTCAAGTCAGGGATTGTGATACCTCCTACATTGTATTTGCTGTTTAGAATTGACTTTGCTATTCTAGGTCTCTTCTGGTTCCCTATGAATTTTAGGACTGAATTCTCTAGATCTATTAGGAGTACTTTGATTGGGATTGCATTGAATCTCTATAACAATTTTGGGAGGATGGCCATTTTCACAATATTTATTGTTATCAATGAACAAAGAATGCCTTTTTAAAAAAATTTTATTTAAAGAGAAAAAACAAAACAACACAAAACAGAATAAAGGATAGCACCAATACAGAATTCCAAGGAAAAAAGGAAAAGAACAACAACAAAAAATCCTAAGAAATTATTACCTGACAAATTACATGCAGACTTCTTGGAATTAGTTGTTCAAATTACAAAGTTAAAACATGTAAAGTAGACATTCAAACAGTGACACTGCTAACAGTTCTGCTCCACAATCTGACAAAAACATCAATATGGTCATCCATCTTAGCCACTCAAATATTCATGCAATTATATCAAAAGGGTAAACTTAAACACAACAAAACAGAACAAAGTGGATCACAAGAAAGCATGTAAGAGACATAAATTTCAAAACTAGACAATCAGAGATATTCACTCTCTATCATATGGACTCTTGTTTTCTTCCAAAGAGTTGTCCATATTGTCACATACAGGGAATTTACATGAAACAACATAGTATGGAATTGATCTGAGCAGGATGAGGAGGGCATTTCAGGTCTTCAAGACCAGACGTTAGGGAAGCCAAGAATGGCTGTCATAGTATCTCTCATTCTCCTTAAAACAACTGTCCATACCTTCATATGTGTTGAACATAAACAAGACAAAGCAAGCTAAAATCACTTTGAACAAAAGTGATAGTTTTGCTGGAGTTCACATCATGACATTATGGAATCAGCACTGGGTCTTGTAGTGTCTCTTTTTCTTCAAAGTAGTTGTTCATTTCAACATGTGTTATATAGTTGGTTCTTGTAAACTGTTTATAAGCTTTACACATGCATGAGTCTCTAAATGTATATCTATCCTTTCTGTATTAGAGGGAAAAACAAAACAAAGCAAGATAAAACTAAACAATTCCTAGAAAAGCATGAGGCAAAAAAGTCACATAAAACCACAATACAAGGTGATCTACAATGGTTACCATGATGTCTCAACAGTATATAACAACATTAATAAAAACAAAGCATTGGAGACATTATAAGACTTCAAAAGCAGGTAATAATCAAGCCAGAATGGGTATATCTTAGTGAATCTTGTCATCTTCAGTGTAGTTGCCTATACTCTTAGACTTGATGCTATCAATCATAACAGATTTAAATAAAATCAGTCAATACAAAGTTGCAATCTAACAACCCAGATTCAAATAAAATCAGTCATAATAAGACAGTATAAGTTATAAAGGGCTTCAGATTAATTTGATAGGAAATTAAGGTTGATTATCATAATATGTCCTCTTATTTTGGGGATAGCTGACCATGTCCTCAAGTCTAGTGTAAGTAGACAAACTGGAACAGCACGTAGTACATCCAAGCAGAGTGGAGAGAATTATGTAGATTTTAAATCTTGTTACCCAATTAACAATACCCTCTACCTTTGTTTTTTTAGATAGTTCCTCCCCTTTCACTCCCATAGGGTGCACTGCTTGTTTTGGGTCCCACTGTCTCCCTATATAGAGCATCTCAATGGACCTTATCTCCAGATCTACTCTACGTGTGTTTCTCTCTGTTAATATTTCAAGGCCATCTATACTAGAGATTACAGCCAATCTTCTCTGCCTTATTTCTGCTATTCTGTTTTTCTGCCATTGGTTGTCTATTTTTCTGTTCCACTCCACTGTCTGCCCTGTTCATTGAGGCCTCTCTGCTATTGTTCCTGAAATGCTTGTATTCTTGTTCTCTCTCTCTCTAAAATGCCCTTCAGTATCTTTTTTTTAAAAAAGAATAAAACAAAAGGGGACAGTACAGAGCAGATCAGAACAGGACAACATAGGCTACACAGTACTTTACATTAAGTCAACTGGACATCAACAGTAGCTAACACCATATCTCTTACTCTGCTATAGATGAGCATAGTTTCAAATACCATAATATCAAACATAACACAATAGTATACAGCCATGCATAGAGTGAAAGAATTACAGGGCTTTCTGAACCGAACAACAGAAAATGATCAATGGGTAGTATAATATCTCATTTTCGATAAAAAAATTTTGTTTGAACTATCACACATTCAAATTCCAATAAGACACAATGTGATAGATAGAACCAATGGCAGTAGAACAAAAAAAGCATGGTAGGACTACTAAGATGGATGATATTAAATCAGTATCTTTTGTAGGGTTGGATTGGTGGTCACAAATTCTCCAAGTTCCTCTTTGTTATGGACGCATCTTGTTTCTCCATTATTTTCTGGAGAGAGATTTGCAGGATACATCAATCTGGGCTGAAGGTTATTCTTCTTCAGGGCTTGAATTACTTCACTCCAATCTCTTCTTGACCTGATGCTCTGTTTCAAAAATTCTGCCATGATTTTGATGGGTTTTCCTTTATAGGTGATCTGTTTCTTTTCTCTGATGGCTTTTAATATTCTGTTCTCATACTGAATTTCTGGGATCTTGATTATTACGTTCCTTTTTCTATTCGTGTGAAATTTTCCTTAATAACATCTGTGAATAGCCTTTGGAGTTCCTCTGTTTTGACTCCAGCTTCTTCATTCACATGGTTTATTCTTAAGTTATAGATCCTCTTGTCATCCTCTTGCCTTCCAATTGTTACTGTCTGCTCCCTTGTTATTTTTAAGAGATCTTCCCTTTCATGATCACACATTGCAAACCTGTGTTCAGTTTTTGATAGTCTATCTCTGGTTTTTTCAAGCAGTTTTGCCAGTTTTCTATGGAGTTTTTAGTTTCCTGATAATCTCTTTGAATTTGCTTCATGAATTGTAGGTTTTACTTTTTTCTTTGTTAAACATTTCTCTCCTTTTGTGTTCCTTCATTCTTCTGTCTGTGTCTTCTTGAGAGGTGTCCAGCCTTTCTTTTATTAATCTACTTATCTCTTATTTAATTTGAATTAATATTTTATTTTTGTTCCTGCTTACGAGGTCCTGAAGATATTTCTTTATGTCTGCTACCACTGTGTTTGATGTTGCATGTTTGCTGCCCTCAATCTCTTTTGTATTTACCTCTCCTGGATCAATGTTCCCAGGTTTGAGGCCTGGGGTTTTTTTCGTATTTCTCCCTCTCATCATGTTTTTGGTTCCTTCCATACAAGTATACAGTGTAATTCCCAGCCCCTTTGCTTGTTGTTTAAGGCTCCTGTGGAGCATGCAGGCTACGGTCTTCTGGCCTCTGCTGGCTGCTATCAGAGAGTGAAGTTCAAGCAAGCACAGTGTGCGCTGGCTCCTCTCCTCCAGGCCAGTCAACCTTTGAAAGCCTTCACTGCGTCAGTTTGTGGCTGTGCTCAGGGAATTAGTTTGTAGCAACCCACTGAGTCCTGACCAAGGGCATGGCCCAATCCAAGCAGATTCCACCAATCCACTCAGCAAGGGGAGCAACCAACTGAAGCCACTTCCTTATGGAGTTAAGGCTGTCCTGCCCAAATCCAACATGTCTTCCAGTCGGTTTCCCCTTTCCCGTGTGAGGGTCTTATTCCCATCACTCACTTCATGTTGATGTCAGTCCCTGAGAACTGCTGGGCTCCCAGACCTCCGACTTCAGTGTGGCTGTGGCACAAATTCACGGTGCCTCTGGGTGGGTCATGTGGAGGGCCGGGTCTGGGCAAGCCACATGAAGGGATGTTCAGCTCCACACTCCAGCTGCTCAAGCCAGTCACATTGGCACAGTTAGGTTGGTCAGGTCGCTCTCGGGCAGGAATTCTGGCGGCTCAAGGAAGGTGCCGTGCTT
>PVJX010040457.1:0-15186 GCA_004027295.1 Dolichotis patagonum | reverse complement strand
ATAATTTCTGTGAATAGCCTTTGCATTTCTTCTGTTTTGACTCCTGCTTCTTCATTCACATGCTTTATTCTTAATTTATAGATCCTCTTGTCATCCTCTTGCCTTTGAATGGTTACTGCCTGCTCCCTTGTTATTTTTAAGAGACCTTTCCTTCCATGATCACACATTGCAAGCCTGTGTTCAATTTTTTGATAGTCTATCTTTGGTTTCTTTCAGGCAGTTTTGCCAACTTTCAGTGGAGTCTTTAGTTTTCTGGTAATCTCTTTGAATCTGCTCCATGAATTCTAGGGTTTTTTTTATATTCTTCATGGAATGTTTCTCTCCTTTTGTATTCCTCCATTCTTTTGTCTGTGTCTTCTTGAGAGATGGCTAACATTTGTTTTATTAATCTACTTATCTCTTGTTTAACTTGAATTAATATTTCAGTTTTGATCTCATTTACGAGGTCTCAAAGATATCTCTTTATGTCCACTGATGCTGTGTTTGATATTTCATGTTTGTTGCCCTCAATCTCTTTTATATTTACCTCTCCTGGATCAAGATTCTCAGTGTTGGGGGCTGGGGGATTTTTCTTATTTTTCCCTCTCGTCATGTTTTTGGTTCCTTCCATACAAGTGTACAGTGTAATTCCCAGCCCCTTTTCTTGTTGGTTAGGGCTCTTCTGGAGCACATAGGCTAGGGGCTTTTGCCCTCTGCTGTCCGCTGTCAGAGAGTGAAATGCAAGCAAGGGTAGTATACGCTGGCTCCTCCCCTCCGGGCCAGTCGACCTTTATGGGCCTTTACTGCATCAGTGTGCGCCACCCTCAGGGAACCAATTGATTTGTGAGGTCCACTGGGTCCCAGCCCAGTCCAAGCAGATTCCATCAATCTGCTCTGCAAGTGGAGCAACCTACTGAAGCCCCTTCCTTATAGAGCCAGGGCTTTCCTGCCCAACCCCAGGAGTCTAGTTGGTTGCCTCTTTCCCATGGGAGGGTCCCATTCCCATCACTCACTGCGTGTTGATGCCAGTCCCCGAGAACTGCTGGGCTCCCTAACCTCTGACCTCAGTGTGGCTACAGTGTGAATTCATGGTGCCTCTGGGTGGGTTGCGTGCAGGGCTGAGTCCAGGCAAGCCATGCACAGGGCTGTTCAGCTCCATGCTCCACCACTCAAAACCAGTTGCTTTGTCATCCTCTGATACCCATTAGCATGCCTTGCTTCATAGTTTGACATAGTACTTATTTTTTCAGTATACTTCATACATGTTAAAACTACTTTTATTTATTTTGTTTATATTCTGTTTCTCCACTAGGTTATAACACAGACATGGGCAAGAACTGTATCTCATTAGCTTGCTGTGTTAGTCAGCATCATTGTTGCTGGAACTCAATACCTAACATCCACCATTTAAAAGAGGAGCAGTTTGATTTGGCTCATGGTTTAAGGAGATTCAGTCCATTACTGGATAGCTTCAAAACAAGAACATCATGGTGGGAGGACCAAAGCTGCCAGTTCATGGGAGCCAGGAAGCAGAGCAATATGGTGTCAGAGAGGAAGAAATCAGGTACCAGAGACTCCAAGTCTATGTTTCCATGATCTACTGAGACATACCTAGAAGTGTGATCCACCAATCCCTGAGGCAGATTCCAAAGCCAAAATATTGACACTCTATGTTAACCACCACACTCACCATCCTATGTGTAGAACTTGACACATACTTGCTATTCAACAAATTTTAGTTAAGTGACTACATGACACAATTGTATAATCACTCAATCCAGAAACTTAGGAGTTATCTTTCCTCACTTGCCATGTTTTTACTTCTTAGGTTTTACTTTCTCAGCAATGCTTATATCTCTCCCCAGTGTTCCTGATGGCTTTCTCTTGAAAGCTTATTTTCATTACACAAAATTACTAAAAATGAGTACTCTCTGACACTGCTGCTATCATAGCATATTCATTTACAGTATATTTTGAGTTTATTTTTGAATTTCTAATATCATTGCAGCTTATACCATACAGTTTCCTACTTAAATGTATTAATTTTGTAGTGAAAATGATCATTGTCAAATACCTACTGTATGACAAGTAAAAATACGAGGTAAGTATTTATTGTCCTTATCATGTTCTTAAATGTAAAAAATAGGAATTCTAGACTCAAGAGGTCAAGAAACTCCAAAAATCACAGAGCTAGTAACAAAGGCAGGATTCTTTTACTTGTTTGATACAGGTAGTTTTTGCTTTTGCCATATCATTATTACCTCATTGGTACTTGCCTCATGTGACTAGCTCTTCATAGTATATTTTAAGTATTTATACACATTATCTCATTGAATTTTATTTTATGCTCTGGGAATCTAAGGCTCAGATAGTAGTCCTTGACCTAGATTACAGTATAAACTGGTAGAATTCAGAAATTCTGACTCTTTCTATATCTCTTTCTTTTATGTCATGGAGTCCTTGAAAGTACTCTCTGGCCAGAATTTTTCTTTTTTTTCTTCATATTTTCCATAACACTTAGCACAAGTTAAGTAAAACTTAGTTACTTAATATGGCTTTTGTTATTATGTTACTTAGCAGAATGCTGAGTTTTTTTTTAAACAGTTCCCTGAAAACTTGGGTGATAATAACTATCCCTTTAGTTTCTCAGAAAACAGAAATATTCTTAGATTAATATACTCACTTGGTACCTGGCCAACCCTTAATGACTTCTCATTGTCAAATCAACAATTTAGCATTCTCTACTCTTTTTAAAAGGATTAAATTATCTCACTTATGATCTTTTTCTAAGCAACATTTTAATCTTTATCCTTCAATTTAAATACTAGTTCATAGAGTAGAAAAAAACTTTTCCATGTATCTAAGAATGATCAACATTGTTCTCCTTTACAATATTCTTATATTCATATACACAGTAAATGAAAGATGGCTCTTATATCAACTATTTATATTTCAGGTGGGAATTTTAATTTATAGATACTGACACAGCCACTGTTGCTACAAATGAAGCAATACTGAACAGTTTGGGGGAGGATTTCAGATATAGTGTCAAAGATATAGTGACAATGAGTCAGGAGTTTTGAAATGACCCATCCTACTGCCAGTATTGCTACAGAATCTCTTAGTGGAGAGCCAAGATTTCCTCCAGTAAGCTGCTCAAAATGTTTGATTTCAATTATATTTGGGTGCCAATTTATTAAGTGGTTAATCTTAGACATCTATCAAACATTTAATTCATTAAAGACAGCTTGAAATACCTTTATAAAACTTACTAATTTAAATATCCCAAGCTGAAACATTTAAAAGAATCCAGTAATTATTAAAATACTAAATCATCCTGAAGAGAATGTAACAGTTGCCAATAGAACATTAATCAACTCGAGTTAATTGTTAAAATGAAAGAGTAAAAGCAATCCAAAATTTCTTCTTCCTCTCTTTACAGTTTAAAAGAAGGACAAATATGGCGATAAGTGCATTTTCATGGAATTTCAGAGCTAAAAAAATCTCTGAAATTATATATCCTATTTATTGTAAAATGGGGAAAATGAAACAGTAGCAAATTTCTTATTAACAGAGTTATATCTCATGGCTCAAATACATAGGTTTCCTTCATTTTGAGAATGATTTCTATTATGTAAAATTATCTTACATCACTACTCATCCATTTTATACTTCTACAGAGAATATCAAGAAGAGAGTGTGATTATGCTAAATAGCATTTGTGCAACTCATAAATATTGTTGTTTTATTCTGTACCATATGCTGCAGAAACACAGGGCATGATTTTGAAAGTTTAATTCTAAAATCATCTCTTTCTTTTAAATTTAGAAGCAATCATTCATATATATGTCTCAAGAATCAGGAATATCAGGTCTCAGTGTTGCCTAGAACCAATAAATAAGCATTTCTATTTGTCATTGAACTTCAGGGTTACAGTTTTTGAAAGCACTAAACCTCATTAATATGTTCCTAAGTCAAACAGAAGACACTTTCCATTTTTTAAAGTCCATGTCATCTGTTTACATAGCTTTGCATGTGGTAACATTAACAGAAAAACAAAAGTTGAATGTGCTTTGGTGCTGGGAAACTAGTTTCCCCAAAACACATTACTAGTCTATAAAAGAAAAAGAACAGATGCAAAGCAACACTGGGCTAAACAATAAGAATAAATATGTCAGTGGTTCTTTTCTTTTTTTTCTTTTTTGTCTTTTTGAGACAGAGTCTCACTATGCAGTTCAGGGTGGGCTTAAGCTCATTTTCTAGCCCAGGTTGGTCTTGAATTCACAATGATCTTCCTGTCTCTGCCTCCCGAGTGCTGGTATTACAGGTGTCTGCCACCACATCTGGCTAGTGGTTGCTTTCTAATTGTGGTCTACCTGATGAAAACGTGGTGAAAAATAGGATGAATGCAAATAGGAGTAGTGCTATGTGTATGAGTGGGCATGCATGAATGAGTGTAAAACTAGATTATACAACCTACCACTAAATATTCTTATTCAATACTTTACAGTGGAAAATAGGTATCTTAAAATTTTTAATTTACAAACATTCTGATAAGCTGACAGGTTTTGAAAGCATTGAAATATGGCACTGCAGTGTGTCTTAATGCTTCCCACTTACTCCAGGCAAAACCATACCTGATATTCCAGAAAATAAGATTATTTACCTATTTTAAGGAGTACTACTCTCACTATTCTTCATAGAAATGCATATTTAAAACCACCAAAACCTATTATAAAAGTTAAATTTAAAAAGATGGCAGAATGGGTGGTTCTAGCTCTCATAGTCCCACAGAAGCAATGATATAAGAACCATCCACTGATGAAAGTACCTTCTTGAGAGCTCTGACACCCAGACAGAGGTTGCAGTGCCTAGGTGAATCAAAGAAATGGAAAGGACACATTTAAGAGAATGAAAAGAATATAATCACTTTACCCACATCTTATTTCAGGACACATATGGAAACTGCATACCAATATGAGTTACAGTAGAACTCACACTAACAGTGAACTTCACAGTGCTAAATGCCTATACTGAAATATAAGAGAAATCTCAAATAAAATTTTTTGCCTCAAAGAATTAGAAAGATAACAAACTAAATTGGCAGGAGGAAGAAAGTAATATAGATTAGAACAGAAATAAATAAGAGTATAGAAAAACAATAGGGAAAACATCTAATAATCCTAGTTGATTATTTGAGAAGATAAAATTGCCAGCCCTTTAGCCAGACTAAGAAAAAATATTCAAATAAATAAAAACAGAAATGAAATGGAAGATACTACAAGTGAAGCAAACAGGAAAACAGACCACAAGGGACAATTATAAATAATTACAAGGGAATTAAAGGGAATACCTAAAATAAAAAGATAAACTCCCAGAATTATACAACTTATAAAGATGGAATCAAGAAGAAATAGAAAACCTGAACAGATAAATAACAAATAAGGAAAATTAAGCAGCAATTTACAATGTTCTAACAAAGAAAGCTCAAGAACACATGGATTTACTGGTGAAATCTATAAAACACTTAAATAAAAATTAATATCCATCTGAAAAACAGAAAAAGAAAGAACACTGCCTGATTCATTCTGTGAGTGCTACATGACTCTGATACCAAAGCTGGACATAGACACCACAAGAAAAGAAAACTACAGGTCAATATCACTGATGAACATATCTCCAACAAAATACATTAAAAACATCACACAAAATGATTAGGTAGGATTTATCACCAAGAGGCAGAAGTTGTTCAACACACACAAATGAATTAATGTGAAATACCACATAAAAAGAATGAAGAATAAAAATTATATGATCCTCTCAATAGATGCAGAAATACCACTTATCAAAATCCAACTTTTATGATTAAAAACTCTTAATGAATTAGGTATAGAGTGAACTAATCTCAACACAATAATGAACAACCATATTCAGTGGAGGAAAACTATTAGGATTATCTTCTAAGATCAAGAACGCACAAGAATGCCTGCTCTCATCTTTCTTACTCAACATAGTACTTGAATTCCTACTCAAATTAGGCAAGAGGAGGAAATCAAAAGAATCCAAATCAGAAAGAAATAGGCCAACCATCATGGTATACATCTGTCATTTCTAGCTACTCAGGAGCTAAAGTAGGAGGACTGAAAGTTTAAGGGTGCCAAAATAAAAATAAAAGGTATTGGGGATGTTGTTCAGAAATTCTTGGGTTTAGTCTTCAATACTGAAAAAAATGAAGTAAAGTTATCTGTTTGCTAGTGACATGATTTCCTATATAGGAAACCCTAACAACACACAGAGATGCACAGAACAATACACAGATTAAGTAGTTGCAGAAATAAAATTAGCATATAAAATCAGCTGCATTTTTATACAACAAGAGCAAACTATCTGAAAAGGAAAAATTTAAACTATACTATTTATAGTATTATTTATTATTTATTTATTTATTTATTTAATTCTTTTTTATTTAAGAGAAAAAAAGACATGGAAAATAAAAACAAAAAACAAAAGAGACAAACAACAAAAATCCTGAAACAATAACAGTATAGGTTCACAAAACAAGATGATGGGAATTTGACAATGGTTGTAATATTGCATATTGTTACCTTCAAAATGGCAGCTTATATTAACAGGTAAAATGACCAAACTACAAATAGTGTTTGTTCTTGGAAAAGAACAGTTAATAATCATATCATTAGATCAATTTTACATGTCTAAAGTAGTATTTAAAGGGCTGGGGATGCATTTCAGTGGCACAAGTGCCTTCCTGGCAAGCACAAGGTCCTGAGTTCGATTCCCAGCACCAAAAAAGTAGTATTAAAGAATAAATTGTTTCCTTCTAATCTGTTTTGCTCTGTTTTGTTATGCTTTATTTTACTCTCTTTAAAATAAAAAAATAAAGAATAAAACACATAGGAATAAACTTAACCAAGGAGATAAAATACTTGTACACTGAAAAGTATGATACTGATGAAAGAAATTAAAACAGACACTATGAAATGGAAAGATCTGGCATAATTGTGGATTAATAGAATTGTTATTGTTAAAATGTTCAGTGTCCAAAGACCTATAAGTTCAAAGCAATTGTTATCAAAATGCAATGGAAGTTTATATAAAGTAAAAGAAAAAACTTAAATCTCATATAGAACTGCATAGTACCCTAAATTGCCAAAGCAAGAACAAAACTGGAAGTACCACATTCTGCTTTCATCACATATTCCAAAACTAAAATAACAAAAACACTATTGTCCTTATTTATCTTTTCAGTTTCTCAAGCCAGAGAAACCATGCAATATTTAAGCATGTGTGCCTGATTTATTTCACTTAACCCAACATGTTTACAAGATATTGTGTAATAAGAAGAAAATGTTCAAATAGGAAGAGGAATGGGAGAGGAAGAGGAGGGAAGGAAGTAAAAGAGAAAAAAGAAAATAGAAGGGAAAAATGGAAACAAAACTTTTATAAATAAGGGGAAGGGGGGTTGAATGAAGGGAAAGGAACTGGGGGAAAAAGAAGAATCAAGATACATCATGTACAAGTACAAATTCCCAATGATGAATAGGATCATTTTGTATATCTAAAATGTGCCAATAAAATGAGTTTAAAAACATGATGGTACTGGTAACATACATAGAACAATGGAGGGGCCTGTCCCTCTGCTGGCATGCCTGGGTCCCCTTGGACTGCTGCTGCAGGCCTGCCCCTCATCCCAGAACACCTGGGACACCCCCAACACAACTGAGCTGCCTCAGACTACCACCTTTGGCTCACCTGTCAGCCCAGAACACCTGGGAGGCTCCCAGCAAGACTGAGCTGCCTCAGACTGCTGCTGTGGGACTGTCCTTCAGCCTGAAACACCTGGGATGCCCCCAGGACAACTCAACTGACTCAGACTGCTGCTGTGGGGCTGCCCCTCAGCCCTGCAGGCCTGGGACACCCCTGACCACTGCTGAGGGACTGCCCCTTGGGGAACCCATCCACCTCCTGGACCTAGTACTGCCATTGATCTTTGGATCCAACCCCTTCTCCCAGAACCTTGGACTACAGCGGGTTATTGTGCTGGCTGGATGGGAGACTCAGGAACCCCTCACCCAAAGAGATGATCTCAGCAGGTTCCAGTCAGTGTGGTGAGTTTGCCCCTAAAATAGAGGTCTGTAGTTGGTAAACAGGAATGGAAGTGAAACTCCCTCCAACTGTAAGACCTTGGTGAACCTGGCAAGAGAGTGAGTAATCACCTCCTCTACACAGAGAACATCAGGTTAAGTTTTCCAATAAGGCCTCCCCCATCTTGGAGAAAATTAAAAGAACTTATGAGACCCCCCAGTGACACAGTAGGGCCTCAGCTGACACAAACACTATTGACAGGGAGATCTGGTGACCTGAAACAACCTGAAGACATAGCAACAACAGGAACTAAGAGTTGACCTACATCAATACTTCTAGGCTAGTTAGCCCAGAAAGAATATAGGACTCATGCAACAGGCCTTGTAGGAGGAATTCAGGTGACTGGCTCTCCTCTTCATTGTGGTACCCAGCAATTGGACAAAAATCAACTACACAGTAGGATGCTAAAATTCACACTATGGACAGTTGAGATGGTTGGGATTGAAAGACCAAATATTTGCCCAAAAGGTGAAAATGACAAAATGAAAAGGCAAAATGCAATCTCAAATATCTAGTTCAACAGGTACAAGTATAGGTGACATTGAAATAGAGGATGTTAAAAGTCATACATCAGAAATCTCTGAAAAGATAGCAAAGGAAGTAAAGAATCAAACCCATGAGACTATAGAGGAAATCAAATTAGAAGTAATGTCATATGTAAAGACAGAAATAACAACCTTAGTAAAGGATTTGCTCAACATATCTAGGGAAGAAATAGATAAAAAAAATACAGGAGCATGGGAAATTGATTGAAACTTTGGATGAACAATGTAGAAAACAAGCAGAATGCATGAGATATCCAAGAAACAAAATTCTATTGAAAGTTGGCAAAACCGTTTAAATGAAGCTAAGGATAAAATTTCAGACCTTGAGGACATGATTGCAGATAGTGACCATGAGAAGTTAGAACTTATATAAACAACAAAGCATCATGAAATGATAATCCAGCAGCTTCAAGACAATGGCAAGAGAAACAATGTAAGAAAAATAGGCATCAGTGAGGATGCAGGAGACAATGCAAAGGACATAACTAAGCTGTTCACAGAAGTAATAGAAACTTTCCCAAACATGGGAAAAAATTTTGACATAAAAATAAGTGAGGCATATAGAATGCCAAACAGTCATAACAACATAAATCTACACCCAGACATATAATAATTAAGATCCCAGACATACAGCATAAAAACAGAATACTAAAAGTTGTTAGAGAAAAGACACAACTCAGCTATCAAGGAAATTCTACTCGAATTATGGCAGACCTCTCAGCACAAACCTTCAGGTTAAGATGAGGTTGGAGTGAAGTATTTCAAGAACTAAAAGAAAACAATTTTCAACCCAGGCTGATGTACCCAGCAAAACTGTCTTTCAAATTTAATGGAGAAGCAAGATACTTCCATGACAATGAAAAACTGAAGAAATTCATGTCTACCAAACCACCCCTAGAGAGTGCATTGAAAGACATACTAGAAAGAGATAAAAATGACCACAATCTCCAGAACAAAAACAGAAAGAAACCACCAGGCTGGGCAAGAAATTAAACAAGAGAGGAAATTGGGAAATCAACAACAGGAACATAATATGGCAAAGTCAAGCCAGTACATATCAGTGATATTCATATGTAAATGGGCTCAATTCACCTGTCAAAAGAAGCAGGTTGACAGAATGGATCAAGAAACAGGACCCCACAATATGCTGTATACAAAAAGCACATCTGACTCAAAAACAAACTCATAGACTAAAAGTCAAAGCATGGAAAACATGCATTGTATTCCATGCAACAGGAACCCAGAAAAAAGCAGGGGTAGCTATTCTGTTTTCAGACAAAGTGAACTTCAAACCTAAAAGGATTAAAGGAGATAAAGAAGGTCTCTCCATACTTGTAAGTGGAAAACTACAAGAGGAAGAACTGACAATTATAAATATTTATACACCAAATACAGGAGTACCCAACTATATAAGGCAAACACTAATGGACATGAAGAACCAAATACACAAGAACACAATTGTAATAGGAGACCTTAACACCCCACTGTCACAAAGAGATGGATTAACTAGACAAAAAGTCAACAAAGAAATAACAGAACTGAATCATACCTCTGAGCAAATGGACTTAGTGGACATTTAGCATGTTCCATTCAACCACATCAGAATAGGCATTATTCTGCATATGAATATGCATATGAAGAATGCATCATTCTTCTCAGCTGCACATGGGACATTCTTCACAATAGACCATATATTAACCCATAAAGCATTCTTAATGAAATGCAAAGGGAGCCAAATTACCCCATGCATAATCTCTGATCATAGTGCACTAAAATTGGACATCAATGGCAAAACAACTGTAAAACTTGCATAAATACATGGAAATTAAATAACAACCCTCTGAAGAACCAGGGGGTTGTAACCCATTTCATTTGTAGATGAAATTAATGAAAAAACAATACCTACAATACAATGAAAATGCAGATACAACATACTGTAAACTATGGGACACAGTGAAAGCAGTTCTGCAAGAAAAATATTAAGGAATAAATACATCAAGAAAAAGGAATGAACACAAATAACCTAATGCTACATCACAAGCTGCTAGAAAAGGAAGAGCAAGTCAAACTCAAAGCTCATAGAACATAGGAAATTGTAAACATTGGAGCAAAAATTAATGCAATTGAAACTAAAAAAAAATGCAAAGAATTAATGAATCAAAAAGCTGTTTTTTTGAGACAATAAACAAAATTGATCAACCCCTGGGCAACCTTATCAAAAAAAGAGAAAAAAACTCAAATTCACACAATAAGGTCTGAAAAGAAGGAAATTACTACAGATCCCATGAAAATTCAAAAGATCATGAACAACTACTTTGAAAATCTCCACTCACATAGGGTGGAAAACACAGAGGAAATGGACAGATTTTGAGGAACATATGAACTACTAAAGCTGAATCAAGAAGATATAACTATTTTGAATAACCCAATATCAGCTACTGAAATTGAAAATGTGATTAAAAACTTGACCAATAAAAGCCCAGGCCTTGATAGAATCATGGCTGAAGTCTACAAGAAAATTAGAGAAGATTTAACGCCAATACTCCTTAAACTCTTCAATGAAATTGAAAGGGAAAAAGTCCTCCCTAACTCATTCTTGGAAGCAAGTATCATTGTGATACCAAAACCAGAGAAAAGCCCAACCAAAAAGGAGAACTATAGATAGACCAATCACACTAATGAACATTGATGCAAAGATTCTCAATAAAATATTGGCAAATAGAATTCAGCAAATCATCAAGAAGATTATACACCACAACCAAGTGGGATTTATTCCAGGAATGCAGGGATGTTTCAACATATCCAAATCAATAAATATAATACACCACATCAATAGAACCAGAAATAAAAATCATATGATCATCTCAATAGACACAGAAAAACCTTTTGATAAAGTCCAACACATTTTTATGATAAAAAACCTACAGAAACTCAGAATAGATGGTATGTACCTCAATCACATAAAGGCCATCTATGACAAACCAGCAGCCCAAATTATACTAAATGGACAAAAACTGAAAGCTTTCACTTTAAAATCAGGAACAAGACAAGGATGTACACTATCACCACTCATATTCAATATAATTCTGGAAATATTAGTCAGAGCAATCAGACAAGATAGAGAACTAAAAGAAATAAACATAGGAAAAAAAGAAGTTAAATTATCATTATTTTCAGGTGACCTAATACTCTACATTGGAGACCACAAAAAGTCCATTAAAAGACTATGAGAGGTAATAAACAAATTCAGCAGCATAGCTGGATACAAAGTCAACACTGAAAAATCAATAGCATTTCTGTACACAAAAAACTCACTGAGAGAGAAATTATGAAAATATCACCTTTCACAATAGCATTTTAAAAAATGAAATACTTAGGAATCAACCTAAGAATGTAAAAGATCTATGTGCTGAAATTATATGACTCTAAAAAAGGAGATTGAAGAAGATATTAGAAAGTAGAAGGATATTCCTTGATCTTTGTTTAGAAGAACCAAAATTGTGAAAATGGCCATACTCCCAAAAAGAGTTATTAGATTCAATGCAATCCCAATCAAAATACCACTCACATAACTTACAGATCTATAGAAAAGATTCCTAAAATTCATCTGGAAACAGAAGAAACCTAGAATAGCAAAGGTGATTCTGGGCAAAAAGGCAAGACAAGAAGCATCTCAATTACTGACTTGAAACTATTCTATAAAACCACAGTGATAAAATCAGCATGGTAGTGGCAAAGAAATAGACCTGAGGATCAATGGAACAGATTAGAAGATGCAAACACTACTACAAAGACACTCAGCCACCTGATATTTGTCAAAGGAGCTAAACATGTTCACTGGAAAAAGATAGCCTCTTTAATAAGTGGTGTTAGAAAAATCAGCTTTCCACATGCCAAAGACAAAATAGACCCATGCCTATCACAATACACTAAACTAAAGTCAAAATGGATCAAGTATCTAAATATTAAAACAGAAACACTAAATCTCTTGGAGGAAAGGGGAGTAAAAATCTTGGAGACATAGGGGTAGGGAGAGAATTCATGAATAAAATGCAAACTGCATGGAAAATACTTCAAAGAATCAACAACTAGGATCTCATATTACTAAAAAGTTTTTGCACTTCAAAAGAAATCACCAACAAAGTGAAAAGAAAACCCACAGAATGGGAAAGAATTTTAGTCAACAATCCCTCAGACAAAGGGCTTATATCCAGAACATATGAAGAACTGAAAAACATGAAGACCCCCAAATTCAAAGACCCTCTCCAAAAATGGGCATCAGAGATGAACACACAGTTCTCAGATGCAGATATACAAATGGCAAATAAATATATGAAGAAATGTTCACCATGACTGGTCATTTGAGAAATACAAATTAAAACAGCATTGAGATTTCATCTCACCCCAGAAAGAATGGCTGCCATCAAGAAAACAACTGATAACAAATGTTGGTGAGGATGCGGGAAAAAAGGAGCACTTCTCCACTGTTATTGGGAGTGAAGACCGGTGCAGCCACTGTGGAAATCAGTATGGAGATTCCTCAAAAAACTAGGATTGGAAGTTCCATTCAATCCAGCTATTTATGTGCACCCATGTTCATAGCAGCACAGTTTGTGACAGCTAAATCTTGGAAACAATCAAAATGCTTAACCACAGACTGGATGAAAAAAATGTGGTATTTTTATATAATGGAATACTATTCAGCTATAGAAAAGGATGACCTTGAGCTCTTTATAGGTAAATGGAGGCAAATAGAGAATATCCTCATTAGTAAAATAAATAAGACTCACATTAGTAAATATCACATTGTCTCTCTAGTGTAAAAATTAATAAGAACTGACAGAATAATGGGATCCAAAAACTATAATAGATATTGTAAAAGTGAAAGGGAAGGAAAGTGCTCTAAAGGATATAATAGTATGTATAGTGTGTAAGATAGATGACCATATTACTAAATTTCTGTTATATCATTGAACAGAATAGTTTGCACTGTCAGTGTTTGATTGTCTGGCCCCTTTTCATGCTTTGAGTTTGTAACTTTAACAACTACTGTTCAGATGACAATATGTATTGTGCCAACTAGTGATTTTATGATGTAAATTTTTTTTAATTCTGTATTCCACTTTTTTCTCATTTTTTCTACTTTGTTTTTTAAT
This sequence comes from Dolichotis patagonum, assembly GCA_004027295.1. Classification (NCBI taxonomy): domain Eukaryota; kingdom Metazoa; phylum Chordata; class Mammalia; order Rodentia; family Caviidae; genus Dolichotis; species Dolichotis patagonum. The sequence goes on along the minus strand of PVJX010040457.1, from coordinate 1,343 downwards.
TTTGTTTTCTTTCTTTAAATAAAATTTTAAAAATATTTTAAAAAATGGAAAAGAATACTATACAGATATATAGACTAGGGCTGGGGATTTAGCTCAGTGACATAAGCGCCTGCCTTGCAAGCACGAAGTCGTGAGTTCGATCCCCAGTACAAAAAAAAAAAAAAGATATATAGACTAATGGAAAAAAAATAGAGAGCCCAGAAATAAAGTCATACATAGTCAATTGACTTTGAAAAAAAGTTGCCAGGAAAAAACAATGAAAAAAGGATAGTCTCTTTAATAGATGATGTCACTGGGAAAACTATATCTACATGCAAAAGAATGAAATTAAACCTTTATTTTACCCCATACACAAAAATCAAGTCAAAATTGTTTGAAGACTTAAAAATGAGTGCTGAAACTGTAAAACTCCTAGAAGAAAGCATACGGGAAAAGCTTCTACACATTGGACTTTGCAATGATTGATTGTATATGGTATCAACAGCACAGGTAACATAAGCAAAAATGAAAAAATTATATATCAAATTAGAAAGCCTCTCACACCAAGGCAAACAATCAAAAAAATTAAAAGGAAGGATTAAAAAATTAAAAGGCAGGATGGTGGAAAACATTTTCATACCAAATTTTTGATAAGGAAATAATATTCAAAGTATCTAAGAAACTCCTACAACTCAATATAAAAGACATTAATAACTAAATTTTAAAAAGGACAAAAGGGTTTTATCAGCAATCTTACCAAAGATATACATATCACCAATGCAGAATATGAAGGTGCTTCATATTACTAATTGAGGGAAATGTAAATCAAAACCAGAATGACATGTCAACTCACAACTGTGACAGCTATTTTCAAAAACAGATAACAAATATTATTGAGGATGTGGAGAAAAGGAAACATTTTTTATTTTGGTAATATAAATTGGCACATTCACTATGGAGAACAGAAGGATTGTCCTTCAAAAACTTAAAAATAAATTACCATGTGTCCCAGAAATCCCACTTCTGTATACATATCCTAAAGAATAAAATCAGTATCTCAAGTATCTCTGCACTCTCATGTTTATTGCACCACTAGACTAGTCACAATTTCCAAGATGTGGAAAACACTTAAATGTCCATAAATGAATGAGTGAATGGATATTAATAAATGCATAGAATGTGATGTTATTAAATCATAAAAAGAAGGAATTTGTCATTTGTAACAATATAGATGGTGTTATGGTTTGTGTCTTGATGTCCCCTGAAAGCCCCAATGCAGTCATGAACATTTCAGATGTGGTATTCTAGAGTTTGTGATTGATTCATGTCCATTGCTGGGATTATGGGTGTGAGTGCTACATGTG
>PVJX010040456.1:0-15186 GCA_004027295.1 Dolichotis patagonum | reverse complement strand
TGTTTGGGAAGTTTTCAGCTATTACTTCTGTAAATATCCTCTTGTTATCATTTGGGCTGTCCCCTTCTTTTTCATTTATCCCTATTAATCTTATGTTATTTTTCTTTGCATCATCTTGCAGGTGTTGAATTGTTATTTCCTGATTCTTTGTTATTTTTAAAAGATCTTGTCTTTCCTGCTCACTGGCTGCAATCTTATCCTCGAGGTCTGAAATTCTACCTTCACTTTCATTGAGGTGGTTTTTACAGCTTTCAATAGAATTTTTTATTTCCTGTGTATCTCTTTGAATCTGCTTTATGCCTTCTGTTTGTTTCTTGTATTGTTCATTCAGGGATTCTATCTGTTTGCTTTGTTCCTCTAATTTTTTAGCTGTGTTTTCACTAGATGCATTCACTATTTCTTTCACTATTTTTATCAATTCTTCTTTTACCTGGGCAAGTATTTCTGATTTGAATTTCTCCATAGCTTTCCCTAGTTGCATATTTATTTCAGACATTTCAGGTGCATGGCTTCTTTTTTCTTCTATGTACACGGCTTCTAAGATTTCTTGGGGAGGGCTAGAGCTTTGAGCCTGCCTTTTGGTCTTTCCTTTTTTCATTTTTCTATATTTCCTTGCTTTGAGCGGTGTTCCAATGCTTTCTCTGCATGTGTGGCGAATTACCTCTTGCACCCTCAGTTCCTGGAGGGGCAGTGGCTCCCCCAAAGGCTCTTGGCTTCCTCACAGGGTCCTAACTCCCCTCTGTGGGCTCTTGGCTCCCTAAGTTGTAAGGCGAATGCTGGGCGTGGTCAACCCGAAGCCTGTGGAACCTCAGGCAGGCCAGGCCACTGTACTTTGTCTCAGGCAGGTCTCCAGGAGGTTCCCTGCTAGTGAAGGGTGGGCCTACAGGTCCCAAAGAGTCAGGCCAAAATGCCAGTTTCCACAAAGTTCCCAATCCAAACAGCCCAGGCCTCTCTGCGTGTCCGGGAGGTTCCCGGTCCCAAAGACTCAGGCCGCAATGCTGGTCTCTGGGAGATTTCCTGCGGGTAAAGGGCGGGGCTGCAGGCCCAAACAGACCTGGCCCAGATGCCGGTCTCCAGGAACTTCCCTGTGGATGAAGGGCAGGCCTACCAGTCCCATACAGTCGAGCCCAGATGCGGGTCTCTGCAGACTTTCAATCCAAACAGCCCAGGCGACTCTGCAGGTCTGGGAGGTTCCCGGTCCCAAAGAGTCAGGCTGCGATGCTCCAATGTGTCTTTCTTATCCTTCCCCTCACAAACACAGTACCTTGAAGGTTTTCAGAACCACTTTCTGGGAGCCATCCTCCTCGGTTCCAGAAACAGTCTACATATCCTGGAAACCTAGTGAAAAGGGACCTCTCTTCTGAGGGTGCCAGGTTATCATTGAAAGGGAGAGACTTGCTGTGTCTAGAGGGAGTTGCTACGAAGGGGGAAAAAATGACTATATAGGAAGATCCTAATTATGTTATCCTCAGATCCTCTTTATAAGAAAAAGTTCTTCTCTTTATTAATGAAGATCCTCTTTATATGCAAAGAAATGAAGAGAAAAACAATTGTTTCTCCATTTGCAGCATTTTCAACTCCAGTTTCCAGGCACGTAGATCTGATGTGGCCAGGAGTGGAGGAAGGGTCCCTGGGCATTAGAATTCCCTTGGCAGCCCACTACGTGCTGCTATGGTTGTGTGTGATCTGTAAAATCTCCAGAGATCCATTGCTGTTGAAGGGTCAGCAGGGTGACAGTGCTGGGAAGCATCATGGAACCTTTGAGGGATGGGGTCTGGGACTGGGCTGGCCTTAGGATATCAGGGTGAATTCTCAGAAGGCAGGTCCTGGGTTTAGATCTATCCAGATGCCTCTCTATTCCTGGTTTGAGGTGTGGTCATTTGTTTGCTCCTATACGTGCTTCTTTCACCTCTATGTGTCATGAGGTGACACTATTGAGGACTGAGCTATGCCAGTTCTATGCCTTTATATCTCCATCACAGTGCACTAAATAAGCCTCTTCCACATAAGTACCTTGTCTAAGGTGTTTTGCTACAGTGGTGAAAAGCTGAATAATCCAGTCACCTTCCATGGACTCTTCACTCTTCCTTTTTTACTCTCTACCCTGTGACCTGGTCCTTTATCTTTTCTCTCTATCATCTTTGAATGCACCTATAGCTGCTGTAACACATATGAGGCTACATAAGTTTGAGGCTCACTAAATTTAAGGCAGTGCTAAGTCTCTGGCTCTTCCCCAAAGAGGCACATACAGGGTGGGAGTGTGGAAGCTGAACTGAGTCACTTGGGGAGATGCAGCCCCACACAGCATTCCTCCACTGTGCATCTCCCCTCAAACAGTTGGTAAGGAGGAAAAGGGAGACATCAGAAAGGGCTGAGTCCATGACTTTTCCAGGTGCCAACAAACAGCTCCAGTGTTCTGGTTCTGATCAAGAGCTATGGGTTCAAATAGAGAGAATGACAAATTCTTTTGTTTTTTTTCAAGATTTTAATAACTTTGGTACTGAATACCATTATCAGGAACAAGGGAAATATTTTCTTTACCATTATTATGCAACATAGTGAAAGAACTTCTAGCCATTGATAGGAGAAAAAGAATACAGATCAGAAAGGAAAAAATGAATTGTCTTTATTTACAAGTGATAGAACCATCTCAATAGAGAATCTCAAGGACACTAAAACCAGACAAAAACACTCATGAGAAATGATAAGCAAGCTCAGCATAGTTTCAGGGTATAAGATCAACACATAAATATCTATTATATTCATACACACTAGCAACAGATGTGTAGAATTGAAATATTTTAATGTAGTACCATATAACCACTAAAAGACATGAAATCCTTAGGCGTAAATCTAACAAAACATGTATACAAGTTGTATGCTAAAAACTACATTTGTGATTTAAAAAAAAAAGCAACGCTATCTAGACAAATGGAGATGTGCTGGGCTCAGAATCGAGAGGCCCAACACAATGAAGCTATCGATTTTCTCCAAACTGATGTACAGGTTTAATGTTATTGCTGTTAAAACGCCAGCAAGTACTTGTATGGATACAGACACAATAACTCTAAAAATGATTATGGAAATGCAAAGATACTAGAATAGCCAAACCAGTAATTTTAATTGATATTAAGGCCTACTATATAACTACAACAATCAACACAGTATTGGCAGATGGACAGATATATAGATCAGTGAAATGTGAAGAAAAAAAGACACAGAAATAAATCTACACAAGTACATCCAATTGATTTTTTTATTTTAAAAACAAAATAGATCACAAACAAATACAGAATTTCAAAACATAGTAATAGATTAACTCATTAATATATACAGTAAATAAGATCCAAAATGTACAATAGATATTCTGAAAGTGAAAGGAACTGCTCAAAAGGAAAGAAGAAACATATATATATATATATATATATATATATACATATATATGTATATATGTGTGTGTGTATATATATATATATATACACACACACATACACACATACAAGACAGATAATTTTAGTACTCGTCTGTTAGTTCATCAAAAAGAACAGTTTGTGCTTTCATTGTTTGATTGATCATTTTTTTCATATTTATATCTTATAATCTGTCCAAATGATTTTTAAAAAGTTTTAAGACCAATTTGGTGGTGGAAGGATAGTCTTCCCAACACTTAAAGCTTTTGCTCTGCAAATGACTATGTCAAGAAAAATCAAATGAAACCCACAGACTGAGGAGACCAGTGAATGGCACACTGTAGTCTAGATCTTGAATGTCCCCAAAGGCACACATGCCCCAGGCAGTGCTGCTACCTTGTAGGTAGAACACTGCTACGAGGTAAAGCTCAAAGGAAGGTCTTGGGCCACTGGCAGCTGGTGTAGGAAGGCAGCCATGGGGCCCTACCTCTCCCTTCTCTCTGTATCCTGCCGTTGCAGTGCATGATTTACCTGCATCACAATCTTGCTGTGATTTACTGCTTCACCGTAGGCATAAAGCAGCAGAACCTCCCCCATCATGGACTGCAACCTCCAACCCATAAGCCAAAGTGAACCTGCTGTTTTAATGAATTGAGCATCTTGCATATTTTGTGACAGTAATGGAAAGTCGACTCACACACCACATATGTAAGAAAGCACAAGCTAGGGAGTGAGGCTGGGTAGAGTAGACCTGTAATTCCAGGACATTGGGAGGCTGGCACAGAGAATCACAAGTTCAGCCAGTCAGGCGATTAAGTAATGTGGTTCAAAAATAAAATTTACGAAGGGAGGGGCATGAAGCTTAGTATGAAGGCCCTGAGTTCAATTCTTATGATGCACACACACGCACAACACACACACACCAATCATTCAATTAGACAATGGGTAAAACCCAAAACTTTTACTGAAAACAAGGTACAGGTAGAAAATTAACATGTAACAAGATACTCAATATAACCGGCAATCAGAGAAATATAAAGACATATTATTAAAACTACATTGCAATATAACTATACACCTATGAAGAGAGCTAAAATTAAAGATAATGATGATACCAAATGTTGGTGAGAATACGGACAGACTGAGTTTCTCACATTGCTGATAGGCATATAACATGATATTCTAGAAAAATTTTTGGAAATTTAACAAAAGGAGAAATTTCCATAAGTGTACCATATAATCCATCAATTGTGTCACAGAATTGAAAACATACTCAAAAACCTGAACACAATTGTTTACATCAGATGCATTTGAAATTGCTAAAAATTGAAGACAATAAAAATTCCCTGCAATAAGTGAAAGGTGAAATAAATTATACTGCAAGGTATATGCTTGTTATTCCAGCACTCAGGAGGCTGAAGCAAGAGGATCGCTACAAGTTTGAGGCCAGGCTGGGTTATATAGTAGGTTAAAGACCTTCTTAAGCTAAACAGTGATACCTGTTTCACAAACAAACAACAATTATAATATAGCCACACCAGGAAATCCTACAGAGGAACAAAAGAGAACAAACTACTGATACAAACAACCACTTGGATGCTTGTGAGGATCACAATTCTCAGTAAGTAAAATTCAGTCTCTATAGAACATGTACATTATGGTTTCATCTGTGTAGCATTCTTGAAATTATAAAATCATATATCCTGAGACATAATGGTCAACATAGTTTACCAACTCCAGAGGGTAGAACAGTGGGTGTGACTACAAAGGAAAAAAACATGTGAGATCTTAGTGGTGGTGAAACAAAAGTGCCTCTCGTTCAAGTGGTGATTACACAGACCTTCACATGTGATAAATGAGCAGAACTGAACATTATTGTGACTTCTATTTCCTCATTTTGATATTGTGTAAAGTTGTATAAAATATAACTTTAAGGGTGTATGGGACTGTTCTGCATTATTTCCATCACTTCCTGTGGCTCTATATTTAAAATTTTAAAAATTGGAAATAGTTCTCCATAAATCAATGTTAATGAGTTTTGCATGGTGAGCTCCCTTATTCTAGAAGTGCAGTAGATGTCATGCCCCCTCAGTAAAGCTTAGTGGAGTGGTTTATCTGAGAAGCAAAAGATAATAGAGCCCAGGCCCTTGATATTCTTCTGGGAGAGGCCGAGCGGCCTGGACACTGCAGGAGGGTAAATCACACCAGCGTGGAGCAGCAGAGTGGACCATAGTTTAGCCCCATTCTGGTGGAAGCTGGATTACTGAGGGGTGGCACATTGCAGGCTGGGGCACGTGGACTGAGCAGTGTGCTGTTCTCAGAAGAACTAACAGACCTTACTGTAGGGTGCTTTATATCTCAGTAAGTTATGAAGACATGGAGACTTTGTTCACACTGAAACTAAAAATGAGCACTAGGGGCTGAGTAAAGACTTTTCATCAGAAGAAAAAGAAATCACCATCTTCGCTCTGGTGGAGCCAAGTGGTGGGACAGTGAAGGTGGACACAGGAAGATAGGACAGCTACCCCTGGATGAGATTTCTCTGTGGATTTACAGATTGCTAATGAATTCATGCCATTGCGCTTGAGTGTGTACACAGATTGTCTATTTCTATATTGGATGGGCTGTAGTCGATTTTATCTGCTTTCATCCATTTTTGACATACATAAATCATGTACCCTAGACAAAACCTTTCTCCCTGGCCCCCTGCTCCACATCTCCTCTCCTCTTCTTCACCACTTCTACTCCTTTTTCCCTCCCACTTGTCCTGCTCTTTCTCATTATCTATCCTCTGTCTGCCTCCTGTGTTCCATTTCATCGGCTTTTCTTCCTTGTTCTCTCTCCTTCTCCAGCCTCTGTGCCAACCTTGCCAGCTCACCCCCTGTTCTCCAAGCCTGAACTTGCCACTCCTGGTTGTACAGTAAAGACAGGCTTGCTGCCCCTGCATCTCTCCCAAGTTACAATTTTGAGTCCGTGGCCAGCCAGAGAGCTGGGAAACTTTGAAAAGCTTCAGGGGTTCTGGAAGACTGTGGGAAAGGTATAAGATGTTGCTCTGGTACGACCTTCTGGAGTTTTCTAGGCTGGCAGGTCATTTCTTTGAGAAATGAAAATTTTACCTGAAGTGATTCAGATAATGTCCATTTCTGATCAAAAGAAAGTGCTCCAGGGATTAGGAAAATGATGCAGTACTGCGGAGGCCACCAATATCCTCCAGGATTTCGCTTCACCTTTGCAACACAGGAAGCCAAGTCGTGTTCAAGGACCAAAATCTAACTTCTTTATTTCCCCTGGTACTGATGCAGCTGGTAATAGGCAGACAATAGACAGTTCAGCAACAGCTGTCAACAATGGGCCAGCTGCCTCGCACTGCACAGCAAGGAGACTGGCCCCTGGCCCCAGGGACATACATATTGGGCAGCTCTCTGGTTGCTCTAAAATTAATACAACCCATTCTCGAGAAAATTGCAAAGGCACTGCATACTGAATTGCCACAGGACAGCAGTTCCAGTACCTGCTGCCTACTCCCAAACTTACCCACTCACAAGTCTTTTGGGCCCAAAGAAGCCATATCCAATGCAAACCATGTTCTCCACTCCATGGCATTCTGCCAGCCAGCCACATGCCACAAACACACAGGGGCAGCTTACAAGAAACCATGGCTTGAGTAGCTCTCATGATTGAAACTTCAACTCATGAAGTCCTCCATCTGATAAGGTAACTAATGAGACACCACAAGGACATACACAGTAAGTGCCGGCAGAGGGACACCCGGAGTCGGCTTTTTCTTCAGATCCACAAAGTGGCCAACGTCACTCTCTCATACATAGGCAGCAATGCCTGGATGTGAAAAGTGCAGAGATTTGCCTGAGGATGTAAAACAAGGGTGTGGTATGGCTGGGAGGGACCCACATCTCCTACATTTTGGTGAAAGTTTCTTTCCACACATTATGGAAAGTGTTTTTCTCCATAAAATGATCATTCCTTCACTTATCAGACTGAAAGCCAATGAATTTGGCTATTGTGGGAGGCAATATGAAGGGCCCAGTTTATTACTTTAGAAGTGAAACTTTTACTCAAGGTGATGAGGAGCATGTGTCCATTTCCAGTCAGCAGTTTTGGCTGGGCTATGGGAAGGGATGCCTGGGGAAATGGTATGTCATCGGAGAATGAGAGGGAGAGCAAGGGGAGGGAAGAAGAAAGGCAATGTGTGATGGAGAGGACAACAGGTCTCACACGTGTGCAGTAGGATGGCTTGGTATCTCTGAGAAAACAGGAGCATGCTACTTCAGCTGGGGGCTCCAGCAGAAGAGAGAAGGCAGCAGAGGCAGGAAAGGACATGACATAGGGGACCACGTTTACCTGGTCAGGATCTGGGGACTTTCTCTGAGGTGCAGCAGAAAGCAACTGACAGCTCTTCCACAGAACAAAAAACCTTCCCTTAATATATATCATGGAAGGTCACTCTGGATTTTATGGAGAGACAACATTAGAAGGGGGAAGAGAGGAGCTGGAAGAGCAGTGAGACCAGGGAGTCATATGGAGCCACCGCGGCTTGGGTCCTGTGAGGGCAGGGATACAAAGAGGCTGCAGATGGATTTTGGAGGTGAAAATGACAGGAATTACTTATAGATTGAAAGTGAGGAGAAAGGAAAAGGAGGCATCAGAATGACTCTCACATTTCTGCTGAGCAACTTATGACTTGAGTCTTAATTTCTGCCTCAGTGTTACTTTCCGAGATAATGAAGCCTGAAGTAAGAACAGATTAATGAGACAGGGAAGGTGCAAATTGAGGCTTCTGTTGATACACCTTTAACTCTGGGATACCAGTAAGTGTTCTGGAGAGGCTGTCACATAGTGTCTGCTGCTCAGAAGAGAGATGAGAGACATAGTCGTGGTAGGCATGTGGGTAGTCAAATGGCCTACTGGGGATGAGATGCCCCAGGGAGAGGCAGGGCATGAGGTGCAGTGCTGTGATGTCCTCCACAAACATTCAGACAACCAGCTTTACCTTGGCAGATTTGCCCTCTGCCTCCTCAAGCAGCTTCCCTATTATCGATGGGGTTACACTGGCCTCTTGATGGCGTCTTTAGGGCTCATCTAATAGGACCCTGCTGACCATCCCAGACCCTGAATGTGGAGGAGAACAAACAATCAGGGCTGAAGTGGAATGGGACCATTACTTATCAAGGCGAATGACCTACACCTAGCTGCAACAATCATTTTATTAAAAAGCAGACTTCAGGGAGGTTGGGTGGGTGGATGTGTTAATCACATTTGTATACTGCAATTTCAGAAGACTTGAATGCTCTAACTCAGAGCAATCCATATTTATGATTTGAAAATTGCTGACTGAATAATTACACATTAAGTAACTTCTGTTTCCTTGTATATTATTGTTTCTAATTAGCAATGGAGGAAAATAAAGTCGTCATTATTTATGGATCCATTGTAGGCTTAGCATGTACACAGGCTTGCTGGCTTCACATCTGCTCACAGCCACAGCCAGGCTCCTCCACACAGCCTCACCATGCTGGCCAGCCCCAGTCAGAGAGGACCTACTGTCCCTTCACTGCTCCTCAGATTTCTGCCCCTCCATTTGTGCCAAACTGGCCCCAAATCTCACCCCATGTGACTTCCACCCAACACCATCCATGTAGCCTTCATATAGAGTCCCCTGTGCCATCAAACAGAAGCATCCTAATCTCGAAATCATAAATACTATAGCATTGTGACATGAAACTCTTGCCTCTCCTTTTCAGAGTCTGTTATTTTCATCAGAGACAAGCATTGCTGGAACATTTTCTAAACAGACCTGACTGCTTTTCTACTTCTGCCTTTGCATCCATGAATAATAGTAATATACACAATTTATTTTCTTTTTTCATAATTAAAATAAAGGAAAAGCCAATGAGAACTGACCCACTAGATTCTGCATCAAACAAAGCCACAGAAACCCCGTGCTAAAGCAGCAGCCACGTCACTCCAATTTCCTTTCTGTCTTCCCAGTTTCTCATCAAACAGTGTAGTCTATGAGACAGATGGTCAAAAAGATGCATTAAATGAGTTCAGACATCTCCTTCTCTCTCACACGGTAACCAGTCTGTGTGGTTATGTGCAGCACATGTGTGATGCACTGTCTCACTGTGTCCTGGCCTAAGCCCCACAGACAGGGTTTTGGATTCCATGAGCTACATGGGTCCTGGGCAGAGGGACAGATATAAATTTTATGAGTCATTTTGATGCTCACTGGGGTAGAGAGACTTTGGTAGTCCAGTCATCAATCTTGGCTGCAAAACAAGTCACCAGGGCTGGTGACAGGATGGTCCCCACACCAGACCAGAGTTTCTGAACATGAGATCAGCTTCGCTTGTTAGTTCATGGAGTTCCTCAAGGGATTCCAGTGCACAGCTAATATTTGGACTCTCTGGCTTACCCTAAGTGGTCCCTAAAATACCTTTTAATATTCTTAGTTAATTGATATATAAAAGAAAAAATATAACTCAAATAAGAAGTACAAAGAAGTAAGTCTGTGTGGCAGAAGGATCTGAGGTTGCAAGACTAAAATGGGGACTACAACACAACAACCTGCAGTGCTCCTCTAAGTGGCCTCAGCCTAGAAAATAAAAATTTCCTATGGATCCACTCAGTAAATCTGAATGTAAGCAGGTAAGCAAGGATTCAGCTAATAAAACAACGATACATCCATTTCTTCTGCCACTGTTAACTTACACATGTATTTCCCTTAAAGAATTCTTTAGAGGGAATGGTTGGGAAAACAAAATTTTTCTATGTTCTTATATCTCTGGCACAAGGCACCATCTGACAGTAGCCATAGAGATTAAACCAGCAGAGCAGACATGTGGGATGAAAAGCATTTTGGGGTTACTGGATCTCACTCCACGGTCTCCTGTATTGACATTTCACAGATAACCCCAGACTTGTGCTTCCAACCCTGTATTCTCCTGATGCATGCAGGAAAGGGTAGTTGTCACTATCCACTGAGAAACTCCAAGCCAACCTTGGACAGGCCAGGGCCTCTGAGTGCACCTGTTTAGCTTGCATGCTGGATTTACAAGGAGAAAACAGGCAAAGTGGCTATGACGTTCGTATTCTGTTTGCTGGATTCTTACTCTCTAAAACATGCCCAGATATGGGAAGGCCTGGAAGTTAATGTCAGGAGGCAATACAAGAGATGCAACACATGAGGCTGTGAGTGTAAACCTGTTGGAGCCAAGGCAGGTGGGGCAGCACGGCCTGGTTCATCCTGGAAGGAAAGGAGGTGCAGTTGCCAGGGTAGGGCTGTTTCTCCATATGTGTCTGACTTTGTAGCAGTCAGGGTTTCTGTGTACCAGTTTGGAGGGGTGACAGTATCCCTGTCCCTTTGGAGGCAGCACAGGCTATGGAGGCATGCATACATGACAGTCCTCCTCAGAGACAGAGTGTCCTTCACCCCAGCCTGCATCTTCTGTCAGTTCTGGATACAATCAGAAGGGTGGTGCCAGCCAAAAGCCAGGCCCTCTTAGGTCTCAGCCCCTGTTTCTGGAGAAGGTGGCTATGGCCTGGGCCTGGAACCACACAGCCTGCCCATGGGTCCTCCCCATGCCACTTTCCAACCCTTCTCCCATCTTCAATATAGTATGTAGTAATCTTTGAAATCTTTTTCTCCAATGAGATAACTGACCATTTATCCTGATGACTGGCTTCAAGCCCACACTGCTCTAATGATGCTGGGAAATCTGAGGGGAGGCCCCAGAGCTGCTCTCATCTTTTAAGGGCACGAGTTTCACCTGGCAGGAAAATCAATTAGCTTGTTCCCTGTAGGAATGAACTAACTCTTCTCTAAAAAGCTGAGTGACAAGGATGCATCTTCAGGTCACAATCACAGTGACCCAGGCCACATTGACTGCATTCTGATTTGGAACTCAGAAACACTAAGACGAGTAGAAAGCAATTCTGGGAGTGGCAGAGCTGAGATGCTGGAGGCTCTGTTCCACACCAGCACCCAGAGAGACAGAGGTGGGCAGAGGTGACCTTGGTATCATCTCATTCAACCACATGTTTAACGAGGTGCCCTTGAAGCAGTGTCCTGCGCTCTCCTAGGCTCCAAGCAAGTGAGAGCACTAAGATGAGAAAGAGCAGAGGAAGGTAAGAAAAATTAGGGGCACACCAGATGTGAGAAGAGAGTACAGGAAAAGAACAAAGGAAAATAGTACATGTAGAGCTGGAAAATATACCCTCCAGTGGGGAGAGGGCCTGTCTCTGCTCTGGGAGTCTGCGAGAGGGACTGAGGGACTCAGGGAATAGCTCTTCCCCAACAGCAGAGGCGGGATGTTCTCCAGAAGGACACTCCACAGCTGCTAGCAGAGGAAACTGTGCAGTGCAGCAAGGAACTCTGTGCACTTCAGATTCACAGACAGCAGCCCACCATGACTGTCAGCTGGCATGACCTTTTCTCTGCTGCTTGTGACAGATGCCCAGAATAGTCCCTACTCACTAGTAGGAAAGGCAGGCTCTCCCCAGAGCAGAACGTGGAATGTGGCTCTGGCTTTGTCTTGGAGAAGCAGGTCAGTCTTGCAGACTCACCCTTGTGATCCTAAGGGGAGGCTTTCCCCCCTGCAGATGCAGCCTGCAGACCCAGACTCAGTGAGGCCAGTGGTGAAAGGTCACTCAGCCTCTGCTCCTAATCGCAGACTTTCCCAGGGCTGGCGGCACCAGGGCAGACCCAGGGGTCTCACTGCTGTCTATTCTACACAAGACCTCCTCTCCAACCAGCCAGGGAGGTGATGCCATACAGAGGATTTTAATCCATCATCATGGTGGGCTGTTTCCCTAATTTCCTTAATCTCTGCCATGTTTCACATCCCACAGCCTTAATTACTTCATACAATGTCTTCTGTGTTCATCCACAGTATCACAAGTGACAGATTTGCCTTCTTTTATAGACATATATATGTATGTATTTATATAGTCAACCTGTCTTTTCCCATTCATATGTTAATGGACATGAAAAATACTCAGCTCAGTGTCACTAATCCTTAAGGAAATGCAAATTAAAACCAACATGAGATATCACCTCTCACCTGTTAGAATGTTTTTTATAAAAAAGATGAAAAAAAATAAGTATTGGTGAGTATTTTGAGAAAAGGGGACCTTTGTTCAATGCTGGCAGGAGTGTAAATTAATACACCCACTATGGAAAATGATGTACAAGTTCCACAAAGTACTAAAAATGAAATAACCATGAGATGGTCTCTCAAGGAAATGAAATCACCATGTTGAAAGGACATATAAACCTCTGCGTTCATTTTGGTATTGCTTAAAGTGGTCAAGATACAGAATTAAATTAAGTATCCATCAAGTGTAAGAATATTCATTGCAAAATTAGCTTTATTTTTCTAGATGTAATATGTCTCTGAAATATTCATAATGCAGATATTTTACAGAAAGAACACAACAGTAACTTTTATCAGATATCATTAAATTGTATTTAAATACCTGTCTTCACTTGATAGAGCTGCTTCAGAAAATTTAGGCAATTCATTCAAGTTGCACATGAAGATAAGAAAAAATAGAAAGGTGGTATAACAGTCCTGAAACAGGAACCCCACCTGACAGCTTCATACCATGTTGTTTTCAGGAAGAGTGCTCCCTAGAGAGAATAAGAGTACCCCAGCATCAGTCATTGTTGTGCCTTTGCGGACAGTGTTAACATTACTGATTGCTGCATGTATAACCTCTGAATTCGGCTGGAAAGCCCCGGTGCTAGGTCTCAGGTTTGTCATAGTCAATAACAAAAACAAGAGGGTTCAGCCTAGAAGTGCAGGGAGTTCAATATCTCCTTGGGTGAGAGGAGGCAAAAGACAGAATACTAACATGCTTGTCTCCTGTTCTTCAGAAAAACCATCCTAGGAGATATTTAAATTGCACAGCACCTCTACAGAGCAAAACTTGCTGTCTATGGCAACCAGCATTAGGATACAACCTAATTTTCTCTTTAAAATCAACCCCAGTTCATTTTAACTTGCATAAAATTATACCCATTGTTTTTCAGTGTACTACTTGATGTGGTGAGGTGACCATTACCATGTGCAGACCATTTGCATCTCCTAAAGTGGTTTTTTCTCCCTCTGCAGCTCCTTTCTCTCACTCCAGGTAATCACTTACTTGTTTTTTCTCACTCTGGGTTAAGTTATTCAAATTATAGAACTTTATACTAACAAAGCAAACAATCTAAACTATTAGTTCATGAATCCCAATACAATGTCCATATTATTTTGTGTATCAGTTTGCCCCTTTTTTGTTTCCAAGTAAAGTTGCATTGCACATACACCCTTCCAACCACTTACTTGTTGAGGAATTTCTGGGTCTTTGCATGGAAGTCTGACTATCATGAGTAGCACTCTTATTACACATTAATGTGGATCCCTGCTCTTCTTTTCTCCAGGTGTAATCTACTCCTGCTTCCTTCCAACCAAACAGGGACTGATTTTAAGAGCTCTCAAAACAAAAGGTCAGAGCCTCACAGTCTGATGATCTTCCCACTTTACTGAGGAAACCATCCCTGCTCCACTCTTCTTGCCAGTACTCTACTTTCTTTAGGCCATGAGGCCCAGCACCATAATTCCTGCTCACTCCAGGATGTCTTGGGATCACTTATTGTATATAAATATCCTCAACTTCATTATAAACTCTTAGGGAAACAAAAGTATCTTACCAAATATAAAATCAACATAAAAAATCAGTGCCTTTTCTATACCAATAGTAAACTAACTGAGAAAGAATCAGAAAAACAATCCCATTAACAGTAACTTCAAAAGATTAAAATACCAAGGTATCAACCTAATCAAGGAAATTGAAGACCTCTGCAATGAACATTATAGAACACTGAAGAAAGAAATTGAGGAAGACAGGATCAGGAGAATTAATAATGTTCAAAGGGCCATATTAATAAAAACAATCTAAAGATTCAGTTTCCGTTTCCATTGAAATTCCAAACATATTTTTCACAGAACTAGAAAAACAATCCTAAAATTGAGATGGAAAGGATCTAGAATAGCCAAAGCTAACCTAAACAAAACCACAAAGTCTTGAAACACCACAGTATCTAGTTTTGGATATACCACAAAGCCATAGTAACAGAAAATAAGGTAGACCTGCCATAAAAGTACATGTAGACAAGTAGAATAGAATAGAGGACACAGAAACAAACAAATACAGCTATAGTCATCTGATATTGACAACGAAGCAAAAACATACACTTAAGAACAGACAGTTTCTTTAACTGACAAAAGGACAAAAAAGATGCAATTATTTTATACAATGGAGCACTACTCAGCCGTAAAGAAGGATAAATTTGAGATGTTAATAGCTAAGTGGAGAGACCTCAAGACCATACTCTTTTTTTTTTATTTAAAAGAGAATAAAACAAAAGGGGGTAATACAGAGGAGATCAGAAGAGGACAACATAGGCAACACAGTACTTTACATTAAGTCCACTGGACATCAACAATATCTAACACCATATCTCTAACTCTGCTATAGTTGAGCATAGTTTCAATTACAATAATATCAGACATAACACAACAGTATAAAGCCATGCATTTAGTGAAAGAATCCCAGGGCTTTCTGAACCGAATAACAGAAAATGATCAATGAGTATTATAATAGCTCATTTTTGATAAAAAAGAAAAAAATTTGTTTGAACTATCACACATATTCAAATTCCAATGAGACACAATGTGGTAGACAGAACCAACGGCAATAGAACAAAACAAAA
>PVJX010040455.1:0-15198 GCA_004027295.1 Dolichotis patagonum | reverse complement strand
GTTTCAATCAGTTTCCCATGTTTATGTACTTTTTTCTCTATTTCTTCTTTGGCTGTGCTCAGCAACTCCTTTACTAAGGTTGTTACTTCTATCTTTACCTGGGAGAGTACTTCTAATTTGATTTCCTCTATGGCATCACGGAGTTGTTTTTTAATTTCTTTCACTATATTTTCAGAGATTGCTGGTGTGTTACCTTTGGAGTCCTCTAGTTCAGTGTCTCCTGTATTTGCACCTGTTGCACTGGATGTTTGAGGTTGCATTCTGCCTTTTCTTTTTGTCATTTTCCTCTTTTGAGTTAGTGTTTGGTTCTTCAGACTCGTTAATGTGAACTGTTGGTAGTGTGTATCTTGGTGTCCTACTGTAGGGTTGATGTTTGTTCAGTTGCTGAGTCCCACAATGAATAGGTGGGCCGGTCACCTGATTTCCTGCTGCAGGGCCTGTTGGGTGAGTCCTGTATTCTTCCTGGGCTGACTAGCCTACTAGTATTGATGTAGGTCAGCTTTTAGTTCCTTATAATACTTTATCTTCAGGTTATTCCAGGTCATCAAATCTCCCTGTCTATAGTATTTCTGTAGGGCTGAGGCCCTACTGTGTCCCTACTGTGTGTCTGTGTGTCTCATAGGACCTTTTGATTTTCTTCAAGTTGAGGTAGTCCTTCTCGGCACACTCCTCACTCTGCCTGATGTTTTCTGTGTGTAGGAAGGGGTCATCCTCACTCTTGTCAGACTTACCAAGGTCTTACAGTTAGTTGGAGGAAGCTATACTATTGGCCCTATTTAGCTACTGTACACCTCTATTTTATGGGCATACTCACCACACTGAGTGGAGCCAGATCTTGTTATGGTGAGACAGTCACTTAATCTCCCTTCAAGGTAGCACAGGTAGTCCGCTATAGACCAATGTTCCTCTGGGCGGGCACAGTGTTCCAAGTTTTCCCAGTGCATGCTGGAATTCCGCTGCTGCCTCTGCCTGAGTGCCCCCAGTCAGGGTCCAGGGTGTGTTCCCAGCCAGCCAGCTTCCTGGGGTTCACTGAGCAGTCCGGCTAGGCCTGCCCGATCCCTCTGGCATGCCTTGGGGTGTTTTCAGATGCGGGGTGTGGTCTTACTGCCTGGGCACCAAGTTTGGAGTTGTCCTGTGTGCGTTGGAAATCCAAAAAAAAATTTAATTTTCTAGAGTCTTTTGAACAGATGAGTTTAAATACTCAGCATTGTCTAGAGTTTTGGAAAGATAATACAGAACGTATTGTTTTGTTATGTGACTTCTGGGAGATTTAGATAGTCCAAATTGTTAACTGTGATTAAGTTTTCTACAATGCCAGGTCGCTGGCAAACACCTCTAATCCCAACACATGGGAGAATGTTCAGAGAGTCATACATCTGCTGATCCCATGGGCTACCAGGAGATTAAGGACAAGCCTGGAAACTAGTGAGACACTACAGCCAACAAACAGATTTTTATTATGATCTAATGAGTATTTATTGAAATAAAGACCACATAGGATCATTTTGATTTAGATTGAAGTCTTTTTTCCAATAATAAAATAAAGGTAGACAAGTTTTCTTCAACTTTTTAAATGTTTAAGTTTTGAATAAGACACTTTGTATTAAACAGTACTATATAGTTTATGAAGCTTATCAAATGGTTTTGTATTTGCTTGCCTTTATAAATTCCTCTCCTCTATCAAAAAAAACAACACCCTTATATGCACATAAGCAAGATCTCTTTTTTTGTTTTTTTTACTTCAAAGAGTTCGAAGTTTACTTTTTCCTGAAGTCCATTTTGTGGTTCCTGGAAATATCAACTGTAATGCTTTTAGGTAATATTATCACTAATTCGCATTTACTGTGCATTATAGGCACCAAAGTTTTGGTATCTCTCATTCAAGATGCTCATGTTGAGGGATCCATTTGGGCCATTCAACATTCAAACACATACATTAACATATACATCTAATGGAATGTTGTAGTAATTGCCTATTTATGGAAAGAGTGAATCACTATACTTGTTAGATGACCTAAATAAATATTTTAGAATTTTCCATATGAGCAAACTGTTCAGAAAATATAAACAGTGCTCTTTTATCACATCAGTAAAAATTAGCAGAAATGAATATCAACCTAAGCATGTAGATATGTAATTCAGTCTTGTAATTAAATATGGCTAGATTTCAGTTTAATCTGTAGTATTTCTATGTAATTGCACAGATGGTTTTAAATAAGAAGTTAATACTGAGACAATATAACATTACATAAGAGAAATTTAATGCTTTTTTAAAAAAATCACTATAAGCAAACATAAGCACTGAGCACAGATTACAATTAATGCTATTAGTGTTGGATTTCCCAGACTCACCTGTAGTTCTATTTTCTAGTGCAACAAATACACTGAACAATAGGAATAAAATGTATTCCAATGAAATAAGACTATAGGTTGATACTAAGTTTTCCCTTCATAACTGTAACTATAAACCACATTCCTATGTTCAGTTATATGAAAATATAATAAAAGCAATGAAATTATGTCAATACTAAATGAAATGTCAGATATTATATTAGAATAACTTATTTTTAGATAATCAAATTTCTTCAATATTTTTCAAACATACATCTTACTTTTCTAAAAGGTTGCTAGACATAGAAATTTGAAATGAATAGAAAAATTTACAGTGCACACACAGTTTTGAAGAGAGAAATGTAACTGATAAATTTTAAACCTGTTATTTTTGAGTGATATCTAAAGACCAAATTCAACATTGTTTAAAACAATACTCTTTCATTTTGCTCAATGAGAGGCAAACTGCAAATTAAGAAAAATTGTTCTGATTACTTGATACAAAAAAAAATCCTGTCAACCTATGTACATATGATCTCCTGTTTAAAATTATCAAAAGATAAATACATGAAAAATATACATTTTGAAAGATAAAAGAAACAAAATTAGTTCAAGTTAAATTTATAATTATCAGCTCTTCCAGTACAAATAAATATTTTAGAATTAAACTACACAGAAAACCTAAAACTATTTTATCTTGGATTATCCCTACATTTAATTAATTATTTACTGAAAATAAGCTAATGCTTATCACATATTTTATGTGTGCATACAATTTTATCCACATAAATCAATGTAGATTTTTAAAAGTTTCCAAGTAGCATAATCTGAGCTTGCAGATAAATAACTAGTTTATATAAATGGATAATAGGTTTAATATTATAATTAAAATTTTAATTTTTAATTTTAATTTATTTCTTCAAAACTTAAAAGAAATGTTGTATAGCTACAAGAGACTGAAATGGGCTTGATTCTTCTTTCTTTCTTTTTTTTTTTTTTTTTTTTTGAGTCAGGGTATTACTGTGTAACCCAGGCTGGCATCAAACTCATGGGATCTTCCTGCTGTGGCCTCCCAAGTGCTATAAGTACAGCAAAATACAAAGTTTAAGGACTATGAAGGAGAAATTGCATAGTGATTACAGAATATATCTTAGGAATGTTTTTAATTGATAATAATGAAATGGTAATCACATAAAAAATTTAGTGTAATCCAATGTTATTCAGCATAAAGTTAAGAAGAAACAATCTCTACAGAGAGTATCTGTGAACACTATTAAGTGATATAATAGTTCTTGTTTGTCACCTTGATTGGTTTGCAAGACACTTGGGAGAATACCGAACTACACTGCTGGCTTTCTTAGGGCAGGTCCTGAGTGTGTGACCTGGCGGAGTTCACTGGACCCCAAGCCCATCCCTTTGACTTTCCTGCCATCGCTACCATGGTTAGCAACTTTCTGTCACTGTGCCATTTTGTCATGTTTCTGCTTCTGTCAGCTGACCATGGACAGAAAACTCCAAACCCACAAGTCTTTCCTGGAAACTATTCCTCTTTTACTCTATGTATGCAGGGTATTTTGTTCCAGCTATGAACAATGGCTAATTTTAATGGTATGAATCTTACAAAGATAATCATTTGAATAAGCTTTTCATATGTCTTTTCCAGGAAAAGACAAAAAATTAAATAAAGCTGTCTTCATATTTTGAAGATTAATAAACATGATATATTAAAAGTCACATAATATTTTTATTTACTATATCATTGATTTATAATAGTTTAGGAGTACATTCTTTTTAATTAAATTTATTTTTAAACCAACAATTACATAAAATTTGTTCATATTGATGGGCTAACCATATAATATTTCAATCACACGTATGAGTTGGATAATGTTTCTACCAGGTTAAACAAGTAAATATCAAGCATTATAATTTATTTTGAAGATGTTCAAATACTTTCTTCTTGGTTTTCACCATATACAGCATGTAATTGTCATTTATAAGCACCCTAAGAGCAAGATCACAACAGATCTTTCTTGTATCTAACTGTAATTTACTCTACACTCCTCCATTTTCTCCATTCTGCCCTCATTGTATTCTCCCTAAACTCTGGTAACAGCTATTGTACTCTCATCTGTGAGATTGACTTTTATAGATTCCACATATGAATGATATTATGTGGTATTTGTCTTTACTGTCTTTCACTTAACTTACGGTCTTCAGTCTGGAAAATATTCTTTTAGTATCATACTGAGATTGTATAGGATTATTCACTCCAATAAGGTACACTGCAGAAAAGACAGTTGCTCTGACTTACCATACTTTTACAGTTTTCAAAGAACTAATACTTTGAAAAGAAATCATAGTGTCCATCTATTAAAAACACAGCATTTGCCGATCAGTCATTAGAGAACATACTCAGCTCATGGCAATTTATGTTCGAATCTGTGTCCAAATTGAGAAAATAAATGAGACGTAGCTAGAACCACATTAACTATTGGCCTGATTACATTACTGCAAAGAGTGCTGAAATTTACCAAATTGGTTGAAAAACAAATATACATGTACATTTTTGAAAATAATAATTCAGAGCCAGCTTTGTGGGGATACAACCTAAACAAACACAGAAACTCTCACATTTATCCGTGTCATATATTTGGTGTGTTACTCTGCAAATTTTGTCTTGAGATTCTTAATAGAGTAGTGAAAAAGAGACCCCGACTATATTCTTACAACTGAGCTGCCTACACATATAGCAAATTTTGGATTAATATTGTAAATCATACTTCCAATTTCTAAACACTAATTTGATAAACAGAGAAAATAGCAAAATGAATATAAGATGACACCGTTCTATGTGAGAGACAGTTTGATTCTTTCCTTCTTTGAAGCTTGACATCTACAAGTGTACATAAAAAAGGAGAGATTTTTGCATGACCTCACTCGTCTACAAAGGAAAAGGAAGTAATTAAAATACATTAATGTGTCTGAGTTTCTCTCTTACACAGACATCATGAAAAATCCCTATAAAACCTACAGAAAACATTCAGAAGCAAGTCTTAAAAAATTCAACCTCAGTCGTCTCTACTCTCACCTCTACGCAAGAGATAGATAATTTAGTGTCAGAGTAAAAACAAAACCAGGAAATAGCACCAGAGTTATATTTCCAGCTCCTCCTTGAGCAATATGAAGGAGAATTAAACAAAAGCAGAAATTATCTAGAGGAAAACATGATGGGTTTACATAAAACACTTAAGAGAAAACTGCCACTAGCACATAAGATGCACAGAAAAGATAGGCGGAAAATAATTTTCTTTATTGACTGAGATATTCAGGAAAAAATGGGAATAAACAAAATAGGCACTTCCGGTATAAAACTATTGTCTATACTCTTAAACTAGTGAGGAGAAATTTTTCAATTGCGTTTTGAAGTACCTTATTGATATGCGATACCACAAAAAACCTGAACTCTGTCAGTATTACTAAAATTATCTCACAGAGGCAACAAACCACTCAGGTAGGTTAGTAATCTATCCTTCAATTTAGACTGAAGAATGACTGAAGTTAGAGTTACAAAGCAAGGCCACTTGATCCTACATTTAAAATAAAGCAATAAATAAATTTGAGGCATAAGACCATCTGTTCATTCAACAATTTCCTAGGAGCATTTCTCAACTACAGATCTCAAATTCTCTTTTCTTCAATTAAAGGTTGATATATTTTCATGCTTAAAACTGGAGTGTGTAGAGTCTTGCTGATTCTTAGATAGCCTTAAAACAGATTTCTTCCTGGAAGGGTACAAAATTACTTATAATTTATCTAATTTTAATGCCTCTAATCTCTTCAGGACTCACAACTAATTGGTCCAAATTTATATGTGTTCACCTAAGAGTCAGAATTTTAAGTTTTTCAAATGTTTCTCCTGTGCTTTGTGTTCTCAGTTCTCACTATAAACCTGACTAATCTGACTATAAGCAGTCAAACAAAACCCATGCAACATCCTGAATGTTGAGCTGCCTCAAAGTTTTCTCTACAGATTAGTCAGTCCACAGAGTTTCATATCAGTCTCTCATGGAGTCTGACGGTGGAGCCACATTGTAAGCAAATGCTTTGCCAAAGTATAAGAAACGTCACCTCCTATCCACTGAGACTGCATAAGTCTGGCTTTTAATGCCCTCATTCTAGCTTCTCCATTAAAAAGTAAATGCATCCAGGCACAGTTATACCAGTGACACCAGTTCTGGTACCAGTTTTCTGTATGTGTTGCTTTTTGTGTCAAAGGGACACAAAATCTAGCACCCTTAATGTGCAGGAGAAGTGTTTGAACTCTGAAGTTTCAGGGCATTCAGGCCATGCTTGTCTAAGTTTAGGCAGAAACATCATGGAAAACAGTGCCGTGGAACCAAGATGGTTCTCTCATGGAAATGAAGACAAAGAGCATCAGAAAAGTGCAAGAGGAAGGGGGAAGGGCATGGAATATTGTCCACAAAATCACACCTCCATGCCTTGTTCACGTAAACTCAGGAGAAAGATGTTCCTTATAATGAAATGAAAATAGAGAAAACAGGATTTAAGAAATGAGTTTAGGATTTAAAGGAAAGAGGGAGAGAGCACAGAACAATAAGGAGAGAAAAGACAAGAAAATAGTTAGGACTAATGTGTGACCAAAAGTGATAGAACCATGATTTGGAATGGTCATTTGGAACAAAAGGATAAGAAACTCACATGCAATTGACTGATCACAGTCTTTCTAACTTGAATACAGGCATTTTTGCTTTCAAAATCTCTTATGAATTTGCTTTTCCTCTGATAATATAAACCATTTCCAATTAAAGGTAATGAGATTTTCTCTAAATATCCAAATATACACTTGTATCTGTGTTAGAGAGCAAAGGTTTAAAGGTATATTATTTTCCTCTCAGAAATAGCTTTGAATAAAAATATATAATATATCTAGCAAAAGTAAGAATAGATGAAAAAAGTTTTTTAAGCTTGTTACAAGGAAATACATAATAAAATAACAGGAAAGAATAGAATTGAACACACATAAGTATTTATGAATTTCTGAACTCATGGAATATAACTGCTACATTTATTCAAACAAAAATTAAATATTCACAATTAGATAGAAAATTAGTTTCAATTCCACATATGTGTATTTTGAAAGTAGTTTGCCAGTTATTAATATCTCTATTTCCTAACATGACAATTGCGCATAATATGCTCTCAGAATTTTAACGATTCTTGATCTTTAAGAATGTAACTTAATTTTCCAATAAATATGTAATATAACTTTAACAATTATTTTGACAACAAATATAAATGATTCTATTGTTTTCATACATGCACAAGATAAATGGGCAACATCAAAAACTCATGCTTTGCCCTTATACTACAGAGCGTTCGCATTGGATAGTTAATACAGCACAAGGGCGGGACAGTGAGAGTGCATTGACGGCTTTGCCAGCTAAAGTACCTTGCTTCCGGGGAGCCTTGCGGATAGGTGTGGGGAAAAAGAAAATCAATAGCTGCAGAGCAGGTATCACGAGATATGTTAATCTGTTCAAGAAAGGAAGCCACCATCTGGGGTAGCAGATGGAACTAGAGTCCCCACTTCAGCAAGCGTACCATCATTCTCTGAGAGAGGTCCATCTTCCGCAAAGGCTAGAAAGGAGAGTTCGGTGGTAATGTGGTGAGAGACAGCATGGCTGCATTTCCAAGTCCTTAACTGTAGCAATAATTTTCACAAACCTTCCCTGGATGTGATATTAATCGTGATGGACAATTTTCTCAGGTAGAAGGAATACTAACGCTTTTATTTGACTCTTTGCCTATAGTATCCCTCATGCCACATGGTAGGGAACCATTATGGGGATTCCACCAAATACTAAGTTTGTTTGTGCCCATTACATGTTCTAGAACTGTGGAAATGACCATGAGATAGAGCCGTTGTGATTTGGACTTTGGCTAAAATTCCATTAGTCATCTAACCCCCATGGTCTGGTACTCTTATTGGAGGGGCATGAAGATGTCTTGGATCTTCTTAAATCTGTGTTGGTTCAGAACATGGGTCTAGCAGCACTTGAAATATCCACTTGCCTAATGTGTTTCCCTGAGAGGCCTCAACACCCTTGGTAACGAATGGGAGGAACACTGACGGTGTAACTTGTGGAGCACATAGGGTCCTTCTTCAGCTACACCTTTCCTTCGTGGGAGGGGTCTAGATTTCTAAACTTGCTCAAGGCAGGGAACTCACTGAAGGTCTGTGATTCTCTTTTGCCACAGTTTGAGGTAGATTTTTTCATTTGCATAAAGTTTTCAGCTTATGCAAATCTAGTAAAACTTTAGTAATCTTTCTATTTCAAATCTGGGAACACAATTGCTGGTTAGATAATGCTATGCAACGACATGCAGCAGACTATTGTGATCACTGCTTAGCTTCTGCTGGCTACTGCTTAAGCGGAGCTGCCTTAGCTTTGGTAGTGAGCCAGTGCAAACAGGCCCATTCCCTTCTGGGATATAATCAAGTCCGTTCACAGTAAGTTCCCAGGTGGTAACTATGTCTTCCACAGTACAGTAATATGAAAGAAGACCAAAGCTGAGATACTTCAAGGATGCTAGTACTCCTCTCACAATCTTTTCTCTTTGTTTTCCTTTTCTAATTTTACAAAAGGTACATAAGAAATTTATTGAGAAATTTAGAAAGCTTTTGACAGATGTAACACATAATTTATCTAGATAAAATGGTCCATCCATGAGGATATGAATACATAACATTTTAATAGTGTACCTTTAAATCTAAATATTCTTAAAAAATCAAAATATTGATGCTAAAATTTTGCATTTCTTCATCTTTGTTTAAAAAAGAAAACTTATTTTCATGAGTACATATTTGCTTCTTAATGTGTTAGCGAGGGCAAATTTTTGGATGCTTCCAACAGGAAGGGTTTCCCTGCACCTGGCACCCCTGTTTTCCGGAGCCTTTGAACACACTCATCCACAGCAATATCCGGTGTCTCCAGCTCATTCACAGTGGGCCGGCTTCTGATCTCAACTTCAGCCAACCAACCCAATAAACCATGATCACTGTTTTCTCTTTTTCTTTTAACCCAACAGCTGCAACATACATTCAGTGTCTTTGCTTCATGAGCCCTTCTGAAGAGGCTCAGCCACACTCAGCTTCAAGTTTCTTCCACCATTATCCACATCTTTAAAATTCATTTCTGTGAACGGTCCTGAACCTCTGCTTGAAGGCATGAAGCGCTTGGGAGCGTAGCAAACGTCCCCGTTGGTCCTCAGGGTGCCCCACCTTTAGGAGTCTTGGTATTTGAGCACGTTTTTAGGCTCCAGGAGAAGTGGATGCTGAGGCTGAGTCTGGAGGGGCGTCAGCTTTGCCCTACTTGAAGCTGCGTCAGGGAAAGTCACTACCATGTGCCCAGTGTCCCTTGGCAACTGAGAACTAGGTTCCTGCTGTACAGGGGCAGAGGCCAACACCACGTGAGTCAGAGTGGGGATAGTCTCCCGCTGGATGCGAGAGAGGAGAACTCTTCTGCTGGCCAAATAATACCAGAATTCAGGAGCACAATTCCCCCACCCCGCAGCTTCCTGCAAAACATCTCCATCCCCGCGTAGAGGGTTCTCTTGTTCCCTGAACCCTCCTTGCTTTCACTTCAGGCACCTCAGGGCTGGCGTTAAACTTGCTCTGTCATTCATCTGTGTAACTGTGGGGGCTCGTGGTTGGTTTTTGGCAACTGCAACCATTTGCATAAGGGAGAGAAGGTTCTTCAGGACACACTTAGATGACTTTAGATTATTTATGCGCACCTGGAGCAGGGAATTTGTAACTTTGAGCTCCTGATTGTCCTTTACTACAATGTCTTTACAAGTAGAAGGCTTTAGGTACTTTATGTATATTTGGAGTTGATGACTTTTCTTCAGCAGTTTTCCAGAGATGCTAAGAGCAGCCAGTTGGCATCATGTTTCCTACTCTTCAAAAATTTTTCACATGTATTGTATGTAGAGTCACTAATTCTTTGCACTTCACGAGTGGAAAATTAGCATAATCAATGGATTTTCTTGTATATTACCTTAAACAGTTCACACCATGGACTCTCAGCACTCTGCACTATGAACAGAAACCACGTGAACTTTGTCTCATCAGATTAGAGAGCCAACTCCAGCAAGCACCAAAGCAATCAGAGAGATTCATTCTCAAAATACTGCTTCCATAGACTTCTGCTTTGTTTTTCCTCTCTTTAATACAAGGAAACATCAAAAGGTACTTTCAGCTCAAAAAAATTTTTTACCTTAGTTTACATAAAATAGTGTGTTGTACAATTTTGCATCTTGTCATAGTTGGGGGCTGTGAGGAGACCAATTATGATCCAAACACAGAATTTATAATATTATTTTATGATGGTCACACAGAGTTAACACAAGAAAGTGCAGGAAATCTGTGCACAACACCAAAGACTCAGAATATTCAGGCAAAGGCCTGAATCCCACAGCAATGTCCTGCGTGGGTCCAGATGAAGACCTAGAGCTCATGACAGTACCTCCCAGGAGTACAACTGGAGGTCTACAGCCCACAAGAAGGACTCACTCCAGTATCTGTTATGGATCCGTGCTGGGAAGGCCCAAAGGTCAGTGCTGGAAGCTAGAAAGTCTGTGCCAGCGGGGTGAAGGAGCTGTGCTGGTAGGTTGAAGGTTTGGTACTGGAGCTGAGGAGTCACACCCAAAATAAGGATCAAGGATGCCCTGAAAGGCACCACAGCCATCCTCAGTGACACAGAGGTCCCGAGCTCCTCCAACGATAAGAACAATTGAATACATGCCAGAAAGCCAGTGTGACGAGTTTCTCCTGAGGATTAAATAGCACACATTTTCCCCTCCAGAGCCAGGAAGTGATGCTCAATGTAAGGACCAGAGCTCCCCCAAAGTGGACCACAGCCAACTTCACTGACAATGTTCCAAGCACCTCAGATGAGAATGGACAAATTCATACTGGGGAAGCCAGTCATGACGAGAACCAATGGCTCGAAATAGCAACATTTAGGAGAACCCACAATGCCTTGCTCTTCTTCTCCACGTCTCTGTTTATACTGGCAACTTTCCTCAGGTGGAACATCTATGCTCAGCACCATGCTGGTTTAATTCAGCTGCTATTAAGCTGACCCCCAGTTTTTAATACATAACACACCTATTGCATGAAATGCAGTGCATATTTATGAGGAGCATTTATGTTGTTTAATGTGACTTTCTTAGTCTTTTTATTAAATATTCCTTTAATCCAATAAACCGTAACTTACTCAAATATTTAATTATGTTTTCCTGGTACTACAGGTTTAACTGAGGGGACACTAAGCTATATCACTAGACCTTTCTATTATCTGTTTTGTTTTGAGACAGGTTTTCTGTTTTCCCCTAAGTAGCCCAGGATGCCTTAGAATGTTTGATTTCTCTGACTCAGCACCCTAAGTACCTGGTATTACAGGTGTACACCACTTCACCCATCTTGTGCATTATATTCTTAATTGGATATTTGGGATTTTTTTTGCAAGTTGTGGTTATTTTGGTTGATTTTCTCTTCTACACAAAAGTATATAACTTTTGTTTCACATATACATGTGTTCCTTTTGGATGCTTACATAATAGTGAATTTGATATGTTATTCTATATAACTGTGTTAAACACTACTGGTGGTTGGTCAAGTTTTCCAAAATGATTGCTACAGTTTATATTTCTATTAGTGCATACAAAAACTTCAAACATTCAAAATCTTTTCTAACATTTAACCTCATTTGTGTTTTTCATTATTGTAGTCTAGCTTGTAGTAGTATAAAATTGTGATTTCTGTTTGGCTTTTCCTGCAGGCTACTAAGGTTGAACACATTCTTTTTATGCTAACCTACTATTTGGATGTCATCTTTTGTAAAAGCTTATTAGATTCTCTCGCATATCTATTCATTGTCTTTTCTTATTGGTAGTTGAGATGGAAATTCTCATTTTTTTTATGTTGACACCTGGTTGATACAGGATCTTTTTATTTTTAGAAGTGGTATTTTCCTCACTGCTCTGCAGTACATCTAAGGCTTTTGCCTAATCCTAAATCTAGGGTCTTTATCTTATTTTGTCAGCCTATGTGTCACTAAGTCTAATAGCACACCATTTGAATTGTTACAGATTTGAAAATCTTGACATATCAATCCTCCAATTTTGTTTCTCTTCAAGAAAGTATTTTGCAGCTGGGTGGGGCAGCTCACACCTATAATCCTAGCACTCTGGAGGCTGATGCAAGAGGATCGCTGTGAGTACAAGACCACCCTAGACTACATAGTGATTTGAAGGCAACCTGAACTACATAGTGAGACCCTGTCTCAAAAAAATAAAATAGAATGAAATACAAAAGAATGTATTTTGCTTAACACATTCATTTTAGAAATACTTTAGCTTGCACGTGACACAATATAGAAACATGCTAAAGAAGCAACCATAAAAAGGAAGAAATTTTAAAAATTTTGTTTAGATATTGTGGTTCAGTGTATTGTTATATTAAAGTTTCTGTGTGGTTCAGTACCTGTACAGCCTATAGTTCTTTGAGTACTGATGTAGGCACATTTATTTCATTTTACTAATTGTGTTAGATAAACTGTAAAGGTTTCTCACATATACATTTATTGATGACAATACTAAAAACTTCACATTTCTGAATTTACTTTCTACTGGTAGCTTTATTTTTCTTTTATATTTTGAGTTAATGTTATTAGGTAGATGAGATTTGCAATTGTGTTTAACTAAAACTTTTATCATCCTGAAATGTCATTTTCTAATTTCTATTATGTTTTTCTTCATTAATTTACAATTGATATTCATATAATTATGTTTATTTTCTTTTTTCTTAATCATGTAAAATTTATGGCTTTCATGATTTTATTTTTTCAGTCTTTCTCTATACAGAGTATTATGCATGTCTCAAAAAGTAGAAAGTTGATTTTTTAAAAATATCTGAAGCTAAAGAAATAAATAAGATTAAAATTGTACAATGGATATTGTGAATTGAGAAGAGAAAGGAAAAGAGAAACTGTGATGGGGGAAAGGGGAAGGAAGGATAAAGAAAATTGTGTATATATATATATATATATATATATATATATATATATATATACACACACACACACACACACACACATATACAAGGTAGTTAAGATAGTTATACAGCTAGTTTCTCTTAGTACATTGCAGATAAAATCTTGTGTTAATATTATTTGAACAATAGTCAATGCCTATGCATTGTACTCTGAATAACTACTATGAAGAAAACAATATACCATGTGTTAACTATTGTTATTCTCCTACTAGCCTGTTTGAAACTCTGCAGTTTTCTTTTTAAGTCTGTATTACTTTTCATGGGTTCAGTTAGTCAATATATGTAAATCTTAGAAAGTTTTCTTGTTGTTGAGACAAAATGCTACACATTCAAAATTAAACAAGGAAAGGTTTATTTGGCTCACAGCTTTTGGAAGTTTCAAACCATTGTCAGTCAGCTCCAGGGCACAGTGGTATGGAGGAGGGGCATTGCAAAAAGAAATAGCTCATGCAGGTAGGTAGACAAGAGCACATTAGCCCTCTTCTGTTCTTTGTATTTTATGCAAGTTACCCATCCTGGAATGAGTGCAGCACTCACAGCCTTAATCCTGGCCAGAACTGTGCCAAAAGCATGAAGGGTGATTTTAGCAATCACATACCCTTGATCCCAGAACCACACATTCTAGATTCAGCCTCCTCTAAAAATCACAAACATGACTGTAGGAGGATTGGGGGGCATCTAGACAGAAAGCCTAGCATTCCACCCTTGGTCCCTCAAAGACTCATGCACATCTGTTTACACAAAAGGCTTTTAGTCCATCACCAAGAGTTGCCAAAGTCCTAACAGTTTCAAACTTGCTGAAAAGTCCAAATCCAAAGCCTCCTCTGAGACTTAAGAGAAACAATTAGCTGCAAACCATTGAACAAATTAAATGAAAGTTGAACACTTCTAGTGCTTAATGGCATGGGATAAACATTTCCAATCCAAGTTAAAAAGAGATGGATATCAAGGAATGGGAATAAAGCAAGTCCCAAATCCAGCAGGGCAAACATCAGGTCCTACAGCTCCACTTCCAGCACCCCAGGCAATCTGTGGCAAGTTGAGCATTTGAAAAGGTTTCGGTGGCTCAGCTTTTCATCACTCCTGGTGGTTTCAGCTCCCATGGCTTCTACCTTGGGCCTGTCCTTCTCCCTCCTTGCAGTTTTCCTCAGATGATCCACTCCCCAAGCTCCTCCAAACTTCTGGGTTCTCCAATGCACCCTTCAGCCTCACAGTGTCTCACACAGCCCTGTCAGAGCAACATTTCCTGGCCTCCCAGGCCTTCTTCTGAGTCTTGCTGGGAGACGCCCTGACCCCACAACTCTTGCATTCTGCATGCACCTAAAACCAGTGCCATATGGATGACTCCAAGTCTGCGACCAGCAGTCAGGCATCATTTTCTCTTGTCTGTAGGGAGAGAGTACCTGCACCACAGAGCACTCCAAACCCAATTTCAAGGAACAAATTGTCGAGGCCTCCACCATTCTGGAACATTCTAGGGTTCTGGGGATCTCTTACATAAATGCTTCCACTTTTGCAACTCTGAGGCTGCAAGCTGGAGCTCTGCGGGTTCTGATAGCCTCAGGCCACCTTTTCTGATGTCTTCTTCTGAAATGTTTGGCTTTTTGTTGCGCCTTTTCAGTGACCAATTCCTCTTCTGTTCTATTTTTGCAGGTCATATCTTTGTTGCAGCCTCCTTTATGGCCAAATTAAAAAATACTTTAACCAATTCTGCTGGGTCTGTG
>PVJX010040454.1:0-15187 GCA_004027295.1 Dolichotis patagonum | reverse complement strand
TTTGTTGACTCACAGAGAAAGATGTTAGAATCTGAGGTCCACCTCTGGGGTCACCCACCCACCCATGCCTGCATTAGAACTCAGGAGAACACAGATAGCTTAACCCACAAATAACTCCCAAGTGCTGCCATCAGGCAGCCCACCCCTGCCAGGTGTTTAGGTGCAGCCCCTCTTGCCTTTTCATCTTCTCTTCTCTCCTAGAAGCCGCCCCTCTAAGGTTTCCAGAAGCGGCTGCTAAAGATCATCAAAGATCAAACATACGCCTCCTGTACGTGGGATCCTGAGGCACCTCCGCAGACCGGGGTCTCCATTTTTTGAGGTGCTGGTGGCATGGGGGATGTGCTTTTGCTCAGCCTTAGAAGGGGACTCAGTTCTCAGCTGGGGAGGCGGAGGCCTGGGTGGCGGAGGGAGAGGAAGAGGAATGCGGGCGGCCAGAGGGCTCTCAGGACTCTGCCGCTCCGCTGCCCATCCTTAAATGCTGTTTCACTGCAGAGGCTTCGGAGCTTTACCGGAGCCGCCAGGGAGTTCCTGTCCCACAGAGGCCTGAGCCTCCGCACTGGACAGAGCTGGCCCCTGGGGCAAAGCAGTACTCTCTGAGGACAGAGTTCTCTGTTCCCCCACACCTCAGGGCAAGGCTGCTGCTAGCCTGGGCCTGCCCAGCTGCCAGCCCTTCTTTCCCGTAGGACTGGTCTTGGCACCCCCTACCCAGAAAACCTGCTGGAGCCGAGTCCAGGCAGAGTTTTCCATGGGGCCAGGGGAGGGCTGGCTCCCGCCTGGTCGTCTCTCTGTTGGGGGTCCCTGAGCTGGGCCCTGTGCTCCCCTCCTCCCCCTCTGGGCTCTCTCCCAAGAGGGAGCACTGCCACAATTCCCTTTCTCCGTCCCTTCCCTACAGTCCCTTCCCCACGCCAGGGTCCTGCCTCTGAGCCTTCATTATTGTCCCCTTGGCCCCTCCCTGGGCCCAGAGTTGGTGGGCAGCCAGGGGCAGCTGTGTGGACTCCAACTCCAAACCTTCCTCCCCTAGCATTGCCGCTTGCTTGGGATGTAGGGAGGGCGACTGGGGACAGAACTGGGTTCTAGGGTCTGTCTGTGACAGGGAGTGGGGCAGAGTCCAGCAGGAAAAGGTGGCGAAGAAAGAAGATAGCAAAGCCTGACTGCCGTTCCATCAGTGGTTAAGCAATCCGGGCAGACCCTGTTCTGTTGCGCATTGGCTGCACTATATAATGTTAGCTAAGTGACTGCCTTGGTGCACCTCAGCTTCCTGGGGGTAATAATAGTGCCCACCTCATAGGATGGCTGCGAGGGTGAAATGGGTTCATGCTCACCTCAGGTATTTTCTAGCAGCCAATCATGTTCTTTGCATATCGGAGGAGACTCTGCCGTGGTCCACACTGCAGCCCAGCCTTAAAGCTCCCCCCCCAAGTGGTCAGCTGCAGCTCCCGCCCCTCACCCCTCGAGCTGAGAAAATGGGTCACATTCACCCTCCTCTTCTACCCACAGCCCCATCCTGGGTCAGGGTCCTTTCAAAGCAAAGTGGAGCGAAAAGGCCAAAAGGAATCCAGGCTCCCACGGTCCTGCCCCTCCCGTCCCTTGGTGCGTGGGGAGGCGGAGGTCTTAGGGGAAGAGGGTTGCTGCGGTCCTCCCGCTCCTGGCTCTACCCCATCTGTGCTTTAATTGAGGCCTTGACGTCCCTCTGGTTCCTTTCGAAGTGTGCCACCACCTTGAGGGGTACGGTCTGTGTCTCCTTCACAGCTGGGGGAAGGAAGCCCAGAGGGAAGTGCTGTCCCTTGCTCCAGGTTGCCCTGCTATGGAGAGGTCACTGCTGACCCTGGAGCTCTGGGCTCTGGGCTCCCAGGCTTGGTATCTTTGTCCCAGCAGCAAGCTGGGGAGCCTCACAGAAAGGGACAGGCATCTTCAGCTTAGCCCTCCTGACGCCCCTCCTCCCACCGCCTGCCTCTGGCGGGAGGGGTCCAAGCTTAGCACCT
Source organism: Dolichotis patagonum (assembly GCA_004027295.1). Classification (NCBI taxonomy): domain Eukaryota; kingdom Metazoa; phylum Chordata; class Mammalia; order Rodentia; family Caviidae; genus Dolichotis; species Dolichotis patagonum. The sequence continues at coordinate 13,205 of PVJX010040454.1, read as the reverse complement.
GTCATGGGGGGCAGCAGGGGCACATTCTGATTCCCTTACTCCAAGCTAGTGATTGGCAGGGAGGAGGGCTGGGCGTGGGGGTCAGGGGAGGGAGTGCCCTGGAGCAGTGCTGGGCCACAGCCACAGGCACCAGAGCAGGACAGCGATGCCCCGTAAGGGGTGGGGTAATCCTACTCCTATGGGGCCCTCCTTCCATCTCCAGGAGTGGGGTCCAAGGACTCTGGGAACCTGAGCTCTGTGTGGGGCCCCACACCCCAGGTCCTTCTTACTCCAGGACCTGTGAGTGCACAGCTGGCTTCTCCAGACCCCTCAGGCCAGAGACCAGTTGGGGCACCTGGAGGCAGACTGAGGACCTTTCTTTTCTCTTACACCCCTTGTCCAGAGTAGGGGTTCAAGGGCCCTGCTTGGAAATACAAAGGTAAAAAAATCGCGCATCGGCGAGGTAAAAAACCAACCCCACTCCTATCCTTGGAGAAACCTACGACTCCAGGTCGCCCAAAACCGGAGCGTCTGGGCGATGCAAAACTAAAAGCAGCCATGGGAGTGAAAACGGAACAGTGGGGTCTATAGCGTCACGCGGGGGACAGAGCAAAGGCACGGAGGAGGCGGGCTGCGGTCGGAGGTCCCCGGGAGGTGGCGCCTCGGCTGAATTTCTTGGGTGTCTGGTGGCGCCCAAACCCCCGGGCCATCCGCGCATCGTGGCTCCTCACCCAAAGTCCGGAGCCCGGGGAGGCCAGGCCTGGCCGCAGGAGGGTCGCCCGCCCGGAGCGCCCAGGAAAGCGCCACCGCTCCGGGGACCAGCAGCTCCCGGTGGAACCCGCCACTCTTCGCCTCGGCTCCTGCCGCGGGGACCCCTAGCTGCTTTCCGTAAATTGCATTCGTTTCCCATCGGGGCGAGTTTTTCAGGAGGTGGTTGAAAAAGCAAGGGCAGTTTAGTTCTTATTTGGAGAACTTAATTTAGTTAAGGCCCCAGGTTTTGAGGGGTTTGAGGCGACGGCACGCAGCTCTAGCGTCGGCCCTGAGCTCGTGGACAGTGGTTCTTACGATGTGGTTGCCGGGTTTCCCCAGTTTTTCATCCTACCCGGGTCCTAGGGCCACGTGACCTGCCCTGCGAGGGTTCCTGGGCCCCCAAATATACCCAGTCAGTCCTTCCAGAATGTAGCTCTTGGACTATTTCACTGGCCTGGCTCCTTCCTTAACAAGATGCAGACAAGATTTCAGTTTCCAGGATGAAAGCAGGAAGGAGCAAAATGAGCTTTGCTAATTATCGCACCAGAGAAGCGCTTGGTGCCTAGTCTTCCCGTTTTTTTTTTTAATCAATATTTTTTCAGATAAAAGTCACATAACATAAACTTCACTATAAGACAAAATTCAATGATACCCCTAGCTAGTTCAGAACACTGTCGTCGCCCCAAAAAGGACCTGTTTTCCTTTTCAAAGGCTGCTCAAATGACGCCCAGGAGGAGAAGTAGGGTGCTTACCGGAACTCACATTGTAGTGCAGGGGTAGAGACCTAGGGTAGAGACCTGGAGCCTGGGGTGACTCCGCCTCCTCATTCCCCTCCTGCACCACTCCCTCAAACCCAGGCTTCTGCTGCCCTGCCTCTTGGACCCGAGGAAGCCACTTTCCTATAACCTGCTGAGCAGCGGACCCTCTTCCCAGAAAGCGCGGAGCTCGGGCTTGCGGGAGCCCGACTGCTTCTCCCACAGCCCCAGCGCCGGAAGTCCGAAGTCCGTGGTGCGCGGAGGTGGCCGCAGGCTTCCCCGCGCCTTCCGGATTCCAGTCTCCTCCTCTTGGCCTCCTACGAAGACACTTGTCCTTGGATGTAAGGCCCAGCCAGCTAAATCCACCTTGAGGGCCTGGATTTCATCAAGGTGCCAACACCCTTTACCAAATAAGGTCATAAGCACAGGTACTGGGGGCCAAGATTTGCTCCTATCTTTTTGGGGGGCCCACCATTCACCTCAATTTAAGGGTCTCTCAGACTCCTTCCTACTCAGTCTGGGAATATCGGTGTTAAGCCGCTATGGGATTCTTTAAGGGCACTGTTCAAAAGGTAGTGACAATTTCAAGCATCTCTCTTATGTAAATCCAAATATCCCGTTTTTTTAAAGCACGGGACACACTTCCAAATGACAAAAACCACTGTTCTGTCTCTCGGATATCATCTACCATTTTCATAGAGGACATTCCAGAACAGAAGACTGCAGACAGAAGTTGGTTGCCATATATATTTTTTTCCACAGAAAAGCCCTTGAAAAACGCAACATCAGCCAGAATCTAAATTTGTGAAAATGGACCAACAGGAAATTTCACCCCATGTCAGACAAACTTCATAAGGGCGCTGTGGGGATTCTACTGCTCTGAGAGGCCTTTTAAGAAAATCACAACTTTTCGCCAGAGCCTGAGGGTATCAGGAAGTCACACAAAGATCATCACAGCCTTTTGTGGCTTCTCCTCTGGGGTAGGGAGGGAAAAGCAAGCTGGTTTTCAGGGAAGGAGAGATCAGTGTGGAGGAGGAGAGGAGCCAGGGGCTGGAAAGGCGGCTTGCTCCCAGGAGAGAAGTGACAGTTTCCTCAGCTGAGTCCCTGGGTTGCCACCTGTGTCCTTCCTGCAGATTGGATTTATAGAGTGCAACATTTTAATAAAAAACACACACCCCTTCCCATTTTGGTGCATTAAGAGATTTTTAACAAAACACTGTAATGTTGCTATAAATTTTTCTCCCAGCACCCTCACAAGTAATAACTCTGCTCTGGCATTTCGCATTTCATGTTTATTTTGATGGCTACATTCCAGCCAGAGTGGGGGCTCAGGAGAGAGAAGGCCAAAACGCCTCGTCTTTCCTAGCCATTAACTGTGTGTTTTGAATAAAAGTCCCCACAAATTGGGGAGCCAGGGCTTGGAAAGGAAGGAGGGAAATCATGACACCTTATCACCAAGCTGCGGCAGGCTCAGCTGAGGAAGTAGCTGGGGTGAGGTGCTGACTGGGTCCTGCCAATGTGGGTCCCCCAGGACTTCTGGAATGTTCCCTCAGCCCACACTGAGTCTTCTGCCTGGAAGTCCTTCAGCTTCTCCCCCACGGCTCCTCCTCGTCTCCTGGGGTGCTCTTGTCACCTGCTACATATAGTCTTGGGCTGAGAATACTGACTGGATGGATGGATAAGGAAAGACTAACTGGAGAGGTCTTTGTTTTTGCTTGGAAAGCGACTATTTTAGGAATGGTACATAATTTTCCCCCTTTAAAAAAGGATATTTCTTTGTTCTTTTGTTTTGAGATGGGATCTAACTATGTTGCCCAGAGTGACCTTGAACTGGAAAGCCTCCCTGCTTCAGCTTCCTGAGTAGCTGGGATTACAGTCACATGCCACCATGCCACCATGCCAAAAAAAATACCTTTTTTTTCCTGGTGTTGCTGGTGGTAGTGGTACTGAGAATTAAACCCAGGGCCTGAGTACTCAGCTACATCTCCAGTCCTTTTATACATTTTTTTTTTAATTTTGAGACAAGATCTTGCTAAATCACTAAATTATCCGTGTTGGGCTTGAACTTGTGATCCTCCTGCCTCAGCCTCCCTAAGTGCTGGATAAAGGATCCATATAGTTCCAAATCAGGTAGAAACCAACTCACTTCAACTTTCACCAAGGACACAGGCCAGCAGAAGGACCATTTAAGTCATCTAACCTTTCCTCTACCTCCAGGTAGCCAGGCTTTGAGGCCCAATGGCTCGGGAGGACTTGATTTCCCCATCCCTTAGCTGGGAGCCTCCCCAGCACCCACTGGTCCCCAGCCTCTCCTTGGGCTGTGGGTCTTCCTATGGGGCCACTGATCAAAGCCTGGGTTTGGGGTGGGGGACCTCCTATTCCCCTGGCTTGCCCACACTGTAAGTGGAGATAATGAATGGAAACTATGCTTGTAAACTGTGAGTGCCCCAGACTACAGGGCTGGCACTCAGCACAGTGACTGAACCACCCGAGCAGCGAGTGAGCCCCAGGCTTTGGAGCCTGGATAATGGGGGCTCTGCCACTTGTTGGCCGGAGACCTCAGTTTCCCCATCCGTACCCTTGGGGATCCCTGCAGTGCCTGGGTCCTGGGTGAGGGTTATGTGAGAAAGTTGGTGGGAAGTAGGCAGCATAGATGAGTCTCCTGTCACTGCCACAGTGGGAGGGGATCTGACTGTACCCCTGGCCCCTCCTGGCTGGCAGGGGTCCCTTCCTCCCCAACTCTCACCCCTTTTCTTTCCCCCAAGGGAGAAGCAGCCTCTCTCAAGCTGCTTTTCTCTGCCCCCACTCTTCCATCAAGGGTTCAAATCCCTTGATGGATTCAAGGCTGTTTAACTTCTCCGGAGCTCTGCTTTCTGAGATGACAATGGCCAAATGCACCATTCCCAACATGGAAGGAAATGATAAAGATGCCTGAGTCAAGCTTTTTCTTTCTTTGTGTGTTTTTTTAATGTACCAGGAATCGAACTCATGACCATAGGCTTGCCAGGCAGGTGCTTATGCTGTTGAGCTATGTCCCCAGCTCAAGTCACGCTTTTTCTTTATCCCTCTCTACCCAGGTATCCGACGTGCAGACACACACCCCGCGCTGAGGTGTCTCTCCCACGGCCTGCATACAGAGGGCGCCTAATAGCTGCCCGAGGTGGACGGATGCAGATGCTGGCCCAAAGACAGCGCGTTCCCCTTTTACAAGCTCTCAGCCCGCCCGTGGCACTTTAAAGCCGAGATAAACAGTTCCAGGGCAGAGCCAGAGCGGGCTGATTTTGGCTCTTTCTAAAGTGTTTCTGAGCCTTTTAAGCAGAATCCAGCCCTGAGCCCCTCTCGCTTTAATGGGTGCTGAGCACTTTACACCCCGTGAAATAGTCTGGGTCTCTGATGTGCGGTCCAGGCCTGCAGCAGGCACTGGCTCGCAGTCTCCTAAGCTGAGGAGATGAAAGCCAGGTGTGGGGGAGGGGGGCACAGCATCGGACGGACCCGGTGCCTCCTTTCTAAGCTCTGGTCTGCTCCATTCAGCCCTTCCTGATCACGGCACCACTTCCTCTCCTGATAACTCACATGTAGCACTATTCCTGAGCACCTACTGTGAGCCAGACCCAATTCTGGGCTTGTTCTGCAGATGCCGTTTTCTGGGCCACTTGACCCAAGGTAGCTACCTGCCCAGCGCTCCCAGCCACCCAGCCCACTGGAATTCTCCGGAGCACTCATTTCCAGCTGCAGCAGTGTGGAGATGTGATTCAGTTTGTCCTCGTCCCTGTTGTCTTCCTTAATGCCAGCGGTCCTGTGTGTGTGTGTGTGTCCCCAATCCTGCCTCCCCTTCAGGAGACCATTCTGTGGGACACAGAAGATCTCTTCGAGTGGCCCTGAAGCAAGGCCAGCAGATCGCTGTAGCTCTTTGGGCTCAAACAGGAGCCTAAAGAGAATTCTTTCTGTGGTCTGTTGGCCATTTCAGAACTTTGGAAATGGAATGGTCAATTCATCAGAAAGAAATAGCAGGTGAGTATGGTGGACTTTAGGGGGCCTGCAGGGGAGAGACCATGGAGCCTCGGGACCTGCACCATGCGGTTGACTCGGGGTGCCAGGAGAACAAGGAGCTCCTCCCCTCTCTGAGGGGTGGCTGAGAGTGTGGCAGACTTTCGGCGGCCCGAAGGAGAGAGACCCTGGCACATCGGGACCTGCACAGTGTGGTTGACTCGGGGTGCCCGGAGAACAAGGAACTCTTCCTGTCTCTGGGGGGCAACCGTGATCCTGCCTGAGTGTGGGCTGAGAATCAGACATCTCATGTCGTCCTTTCCCCCATCCCGTGTCCCCTGTCTCCCTCCCCCCTGCTTAGCAAATGGGAGCCAGTGAACTACACATCTTGTGAAAAGATTGGCTATGTTATTTAGTATGAGCTCCCCATATGCAAAGATAAGGACAACCATTTGGAAGAAAACAAGAGACAATTTGACAGATAGTGAAGATCTCTGGTTGTCTAGCTTTGAAATTTATGCTTTCTCATATCCCGTTCTGTTCTGTTTTGTTGTGTTTAATTTTACTCCCTTTTAAAATAAAATTTAAAAAAATTTAAAAAAACAAAAAAAGATCTCTTTGAACATGAAAACTGGCTGCTGGCACAGTACCATGTGTTAGCAGTCTCAGCTACTAGGGAGGCTGAGGCGAGAGAGTCACTTGAGACCAGGTGCCCAGAGCCAGCCTGTGAGACTCCCTTGTGTTAAAAAAAAAATTAAAAACAGATAAAAAAGAAAACTTGCAGCTATTCTTTGTTGGAACAAACATCTTCCAAATATTTGTACCCATAATCCTTTTCTCCCCCCCGTCTCTCTCTCTCTCTCTCTCTCTCTCTGTGTGTGTGTGTGTGTGTGTGTGTGTGTGTGTGTGTGTGATGGTTTGAACCTAAGAGCACTCTATCACTGAACTACACTCCGGGGCTTTTATTTTTTTTTGGGATAGGGTCTCTCCAAGTTGCTCAGGCTGGCCTTGTTCTTAGCAATCCTCTTTCGTCAGCCTCATAAGCAGCCGGGATCACAGGTGTGCCCCACCATGCCCTGCTGTATAATATCTTACTTCCTTTATGGTTCCCAGCAAATAGCTAGGTGATTGTCATCATGTACCATGCCTTTTTTGGCGGTGGGGGGTGATGCTGAGAATTGATCCCAGGGCCTTATGCATGCAAGGCAAGAGCTGTACCACTGAGCCACATCCCCAGCCCACTACCATGTCATTTTTTAATGAAGAGAGCAAAGCTCAGAGATGTTGAGAACTTGCCTAAAGACACACAGTGAGAAAGTGGCAGAGCCCATGTGCAAGCCTGGATCTGGCCTCCAAGGCATGTGGCCTTCCAGAGGACCTGGGTGATGGCTTTGTGCTCTCAGAGCTACAAGAGGTGACAAAGCAGCAGTGTCACATTCTGTTCTCCATCCTGTCAGGGCTGGGAGACTGGTGAAGGTGTGGTTGCCCTGGGGGCCAGGAGTTGGCAAGACTTGTGGGAAGGTGCCCTGTGCAGGAGATGCCAAGACCCTGTGTGTGCCCCAGTGGTGCCGGGGGAACAGTCTGTCCAACCCCCTGCCCAGCCCAGATGGTAATATAAGCTAGGCATGTGGTGGCACACACCTGTAATCCCAGCATTCAGGAGGCTGAGGCAGGAGGATGCCTAGAGTTGGAGGCCAGCCTCGGCTACATAGTGAGTTCAAGGCCAGCCTGGACTACTTAGTGACACCCTGTCTCAAAAACAAAAACAAAAACAAAAACAAAAAACAGAAGGATGCCACAGCCCCTCCCTAGGAGCTTGAGGGACTTGGATGGGAAAAGGTGCCCTGTCTTCACTTTGGGAGGCCTATTATTTGGGAAGAGCAGGAAATGGGGGAGACCAGAAGCAGAGAAAACAAACCACCCTTGGGGCCATTTGTCTTGCAGAAGCAGAGTTCCCAGGGAAGGAGACAGCCAGGTAACAGAGCTGGGACAGAGTGTGCAGCTCTGGAGGTGCCCAGCGGGGTGTCCTGGCTCCCACCACCCAGCTTTCCAGTGCACAGGGTACTGAGCCCTCTGGGGACACCAGCGGTTCTGGGCTGAGGCCCGGGATGGGCTCAGGCTGGCTCTGTGCTCACTCATCCTCAGTGCCACCTCCAGGGAGCGCCTGGGCCTCTCTAAGCCCCCACCAGCCAAAAGGACCTGGATGAGAGGAGAGGGAGTCCCCTGGGCTAGCAAAGATGCTGGGTACATGGAGACGTTTGTTACCTCCTGTAACTAGCAGCTCCTGGACCCTGCTCTGGACTTCCAGGGGATTTGGGGGCTGGTGTTCAGGACCATGGGTCACTTCTTACCCAGAGGATGGCCACAATAATCCTCTCTCTCAACCTTCATTTCCTTGTATCCACTCTTCTGGAATTTTTAAAAATTTTTAACTTTTTGTAATATGGGAGATCAAACCCAAGGGCATTCTATCACTGAGCTGTTCCCCCAGACCTTTTTAATTTTTAAAACAAGGGCCCACTAAGTTGCCCTGGCAGGACTCGAGCCTGTGATCCTCCTGCCTCAGCCTCCCTGGGATTACAGGTGTGTGCCACCACACCCAGCTCAGTCTTCTTGAATTTGACTGAGTCAGTCTAACGTCTTTAAGAGGACAATCTGGGTGCCACTGCAGGCATCCAGCTACCCTGTGGTCACTTTTCCAGAGTCCAGAAGGGACCAGTGGCTATGTCCGTTGCTTGTCCCTATTTTAGTGTCAACTTTAATAGGTCCCCTTGGTGTCCCTTGGGCCCAACTCTCTCATGTCACAGTGTGCCAACCAGATGCCCCTGAGGGTGTCTTCATGCAGGACGTCCCTTGGCGTGGCCACCGCACTCATGTCTGGGGTGAGCAAAGTGGGATTCCAAGCACTCAGCTGGGAGACAGCTGAGCCAGGACCCTGACTCATCACATCTGTGTCCTGCACCCGTCCTGGCCCCAGACCACAAGACTGCAGTCATGGTGACATTAGCAGTCACCTTGCCTTCCACTGCAAAAATGACTCATGCCCTGAATGCCAGGGCTGAGAGGCTTACCCCCCTCTGCCCCTGGGCAGTGCAGATGCAGGTAGAGTGAAGCCACGGAACTCACACTGTGAAGGTCACGAGGCAGGGGGCGTCCCAGGCTTGTGTGACTACAGCAATGAGGAACACCCCTGTGTGACTGTTGTGCTCCTTCCAGTCTTTCCCAAAGCTGTCCCTGCCCGGACCCTCCCTCTCCTCACCCCTTCAACCTGGCCGGCCCCTCCTCTGCTCCTCCCCCAGCCGGGGCCAGGATGAAAGCCCTGGCCAGGCCCATAAATCAGCGGCCTGTGCTCCTTAACCTCCTCTATTAACCTCTCACACTGGCAGGCAGGAGGTGTTACACTGTGCTGCCGTAAATTACTGGCCAATGAATTTATGAGCGCTCTGCTCAGGGGCCACTTCCTCCCCTCCCCCGATTCCCAGCAGCCCCCTCCAGGCACCAGGCCAGGCTGGGGACAGTGTGTCCTGGCTGGAGGCCTCTCCCACTGTGACAAACCTAGGCCACAAGGGAGGGGAGCTGCAGGAAGGAGGACGCATAGGGAGACACCTCTCAGCTCTACTAGCCTGGATTGGCTCCATTCCTCACCCCATTTCACAGATCAGGAAGTGAAGGCCCAGGCAAGTGACAGTGACAGATGACTACATTGTCCTCTCCTCTTGACCACTGTACAGATGGGAAAGCCATAGCCAAGGTCAGTGGCTGGCCCAAGACACACAGCATTACCAAGGATCTTATGCCTGTTCTTGGGCCCTGGTCTCACTGGGGCTCCAGCCTGTGTAAATGCCCCCTGTTCAACTTAGACACAGACTTTAAGTTCAGGACGGCCTCTGGCTCGTGCCCAACCTGGACACAGAGCAAGGAGCGTCTCAGGGCACCACTGCTACTGCACCCTGCAAGGGAGGACTTGGGCCCCGACTCCAGAGAGGGCAGGACAGTCAGAGTCCTGCAGCCCTGGGTCAAATCTCAGCGGCACCAGGCTGAGTCGTGTACCCCAAATTACTGTCTCCTGGCACTTGTGACTGTGGCCGTGCTTGGAAATAGAGTCTTTGAAAGTGTGACTATTTAAAATGAGGCTAGACTGCATGCAAGGCAGCTCTAGTCCAGTGACCTGAATCCTGGTAAGAAGAGGGAAGTTTGGACCCAGACCCGTAGAGGAAAAGGGAGAGGCGGGGCCAGGAGGAGACACCACAGCCAAGGGACACCCCAGCTTTCTGTTTGTTGCTCTAAGCCTGGGTTATGGCAGCATTTGGAAACTCCAGAAGAGTTTGCGACTCTGCTCTTTAACCCTCAAAAGCTGAGTTACCCTGGCCGGAGTGGCTCATCTTCGGGGGAAGATAATGCAGATGTCTTAAGGATTCAATGAAACGATGCACGATGCACGTAAACAAGGAGCAGCTCGGTAAATGCCAGGGGACGTTGACTCCAGCATGTCTCAATACAGTAATCCCCCAAGGCCCTCAGTCCTGCAGTACTTTTTTTAATGGTTAATTTTGAAAATTCTAAGTTCAGTTGATCAAACTTAGATCGTCTTTCTTAAAAGTATCACAAGTTTCGTATTCAACACTCTGAGGAAAAGAGGGGGGGAATCAAGTCATATTTTTCACATGGTTTAAACCCGGATTCCATGCTGGTACCAACTGAATGAAGAGTTAGTTTATACCAGATGCCAGCTGGCTGTCTGATGCCCACTGGAAATAGAGTTACGTATGTATATATATTCACATAAACCGATCCCTAACCTTGTATATAAAACCATGTGTGTCTGGCTGCATGCACACTGCATGTCTATATATTCATAACAGATGCCACAGAGCCGTGCTATATATATCTTCGGCTCCCTCCAGCGAATATTTATTCAGTCTTCACCTCAGGGCAGGTGTGCGTACTTGTGTGTGTACAAGGACAGAAGATTATGTGTTTGTGCATAAGTAATATATGCGTGTAGTGGATTATACCAGAAGCTTGGCAAATGCCAGATGCTCTGTTCTGATGAACAGAGTACAGCCAGCCCACATCCTCCAGTGGGGACACGGGCCAGAGCCCAGCAGTAAACGCCGGCATCCAAAATGCAGGGGGCAGACTCTGGGATGCGGGAGGGAGGTCTCAGGACCCCTCTGCTGCAAACACTGATGAGTCTTATCCAAGCCGTCGCTGACCCTGGTGTCTTAGTCTGTTTTCTGTTACACGGAATGAATGGCACAGAAGAGGTAATTTATAAAGAAGAGAGGGTTAGTCCGCTCATGGTGCCAGCATCTAGTGAGGGCCTTTTCCCTGCATCCTAACATAGCAGGGGCATCACAGGGAGAAACAGGCAAGCATGCTAGCAGGGGTCTCTCTTCCTCTTCTGCTAGGGCACCGATGCCATTACAGGGGCCCCACCCCCCTCTAACCCTATGTACCTGCCAAAGGCCCACTTCTAAATACCATGAATGCTGACTTTGTGTGTGGGGAGCATAGTCAGACCACAGCATTTGTCTTGAGGGTGACATGGAATGAAACAACTTTTCAAGAAGAGTGGCATCTGTGGCCCCGAACCACCAGGTCCTTCCTGCCACACACAGCATATCTTCTTGGACCCCGTGGGCTGAGCCTGGGGGCCTCCCACGTGTCCCATGAGCTCCCACCACCTCCTGAGGGCCAGGTGAGGCGGAGCCCCTGGCCCCCTATGCCTGTGTTCTCCCCTCGCAACTGGTGATGTATCAGTCTCCTGATTTCCTTGCTGGACTCCAAAGGACACTGTCAGGTCTTGGTGGTTTTCCTAGAACCTTGCCCACAGCCTGTTCAGTAGGGTGCCCTCAGTAACATACTGGGCACACAGAGGCTTAGCGAGGTGAAGGCAGCAAAGTGGGTCTGTGTGCCCTGAAGAAACAAAGCAATTCCCTGCCCACCTTGGTATAAGGCCCCGCCCACCACACAAGGCCCGCCCACCACACAAGGCCCGCCCACCTAGACATGGGGCTCCATCCACCTCACCAGTGAGTGGGATTTGACAAAGACCCTCCCGCTGAGGTCACTTCCTATAATAACTGAGCATTCCCAGTGGGGTGAGGGCTTACATAAAGACTGACTATGGGTATGGGGACAGTAAAGGCTTGGGGAAGGAGAGGAAAAGGAAGACTAAGAGAATTCACCACCAGGGTCTAGACACACCATATCCCATCATAGGTTAACTGGAATTATCTCTGCTTAACAGATGAAGAAATAGGTTCAGAGAGGTCAAGCAACTTGCTCAAGGTTACACAGCTAGAATGGAATAATAACACCGGTCTGACTCATCTTCCACAGGGGGCCTTAGGAACAATGACTGTGTCCTTGCTATGAATCCAGCATAAGAGTTATCCCACTCACCCTGTTTCCCTCTGAGAATTTATTCTCTGGGGCAAAGAGATCAGTTTAGAGCATTCAAATTGTGTTCTTGTTTACCCTCCCTCTGGCACACCATCTAAGAAGGATGATGTTGGGTGTGGCCTCTTCCAAAGCATATACCAGAGACCACATGGGCCATGGCACTGTGCCCCTCAAGTCCTCTTGAAGGCACACCCGGGGTGAGAACCCAGGTCTGCTGGGGAGGCTTCTAGTCCCCACCCATCACACAAACCTGGGTTTGCAGCCATTTGGAAACCTATATTGGATAAATGAATAAATGAAGTTAAACTGGGTCCCTCTACCCTGGGAGGCTGAGGCAGGAAGATCACGAGCTTGAGCCTTAGCAAGATCCTGTCCCAAAATTAAAAATTAAAACAAAGGGAGGTGGCTGGGACTCCAGCTCGGTGTAAAGGTCCTACGTTCAGTCCTTACTATTGCAAAATAAACAAATCAGCCCCAAATAAACAAAAAAGAACAACAACAACAAAAAGAGTAGCTCCTTCATCTCTAACACCACCACAGTCAACACATTTTAGCCCCCCACCCCTGCCAGTCACACAGGAGGACCAGCCTGTGCCACCCGGTGGGGTGAGTCAGTCCCCCCCCATACCAGCTTAGCAGCCAAGAGCCTAGCAATACTCAGTAGCTCCATGGCTTGGTGACCCTGTGTGTAAGGAGCTGTGTGGCCTTAGGTAAGTTACCTTGACTCTCTGCCTCAGTTTCCTTGGCGATAGCAGTACCCAAAGCATTTGTTGTCAGGTTCTAGATTAAGCAAGTAAAGCACAAAGCGAGCATGGCACCCAGAGCAGGGGGTACCTGTCAGCTGTGGTCACCACAGCCACCTCCACAGGGCAGCCTTCCAAGGCCTTGGGAGCCACTGGTGTGAGCAGGGCACAGCCCAGGTCTGTGCCTTGAGGGTACCAGGGAGCTGGGAGACCCAAGCAGACAAGTGCAGACAGGGGTCTGGAGGTGTAGACACAGCGTCCTGCCTTGCTGAGCAGCGGCTCCAAGAACCTTCCTTCACGGCTGCCTCGTCCTGCCCTGTCTTCTGGGCTGGCCACAGAGGAGGCCCCTGGCCCCAGGCAGCTGGCCCGCCTGCCAGGAGCAGGCCAAGGACTCTGTGTCCTGGGAGAGGACCCATGTCCTGTCCTCTTGTCCTCCAGGCAGCTGCTTCTCGGTGGTGGCTAGGGGCAGTCACAAGCTCCATTGCATTCTCAGCAGGGTCGGTACCCAGGAGGGGCAGCCCGAGCCCCTGGCTGCGGAGCAAGGGGCCACTCCTCCTCCGGTGCCTCACTGGGTTCCCAAAGC
>PVJX010040453.1:0-15183 GCA_004027295.1 Dolichotis patagonum | reverse complement strand
CTGCATGTGTGGTGGTCAGTGGGGAGCTCCTGGCCAGCCCGGGGGTCCACTACCAACACTGCAGAGCATCTAAGGCCAGGTGGGAGCAGCCCTGGGTCCCGTCCCCAGCACTGCAAAAGGAAAAAAGACCGCAGGCCTCCTCCCTTTGAGTGTGGGCTGGACTTGGATGGGAAGGAAATGACCTCATGAGACTTCTGGGCCTGGGTTATAAAACCACTGTGCCCCCCCCGGGGGGGAGTCAGTGCCTCCCCAGGAGGCTCAGGGGCTCTCCACAGCCACGGAGGAAGAAGCTGCACTGCCAGTCCCCTCCTCACCACCTCTGCAGAGCCCTGGAGCTGAATGACAGGCATGCACCACGACGCCGGGCTGATCTGTTAATATTTCAAACGTTTAAGCGACGTGTGCGGGCCATTGGAAAAACCCTCCTGGTTTGCAAACTTGTGGAAGCCGAAGGAAGCCCCGGGTCACCCAAGTCCCGCTGGCAGCACCAGGGCAGCGTCCCGATCAGGAAGGTCCAGGCAGGGGAGGTTTTCGAGTGAGGTTTAATGCTCTGCGCATGAGAGTATCCAGAGTGTTCGGCAAGAGAGTCCCGGGCTGCGCCTTGGGCTTCCATGGCGTCCGTCCTCGGGGGTCTCTGCACACAGTGGGAGAACCTGGCACCGCCGGACACCTGGGGCGGGGACAAGGCAGGGTGAGCAGAGGGTCCCCCCACAAATGGCCGGGGACCCCAGCCACACAGAAGGGCACTGGCCATGCGGGTTCCAGGGGTGGCGGAGACGGACGCCCCGGGGCCAGACAGTGGCCTGGCCTCAAATGAGGGGCACAGGGCGGAGGTGCCCAGCTGTGAGATGGGGTGGGAGTGGGGCCCATCCAGGAATTCCATGGGTGCCATGAGCTCAGGACACAGGCAGGAGGAGCCTGGGGTCCACTCGACTTACCTCCCTGTACAATGGGCATCCTGGTCCTGCCAGACAGGGCTGTGGGCACTGCTTAGCCTCTGGGACTTGGGGGGCCAGTTCATACCCCCTTCCTACACTTAGCTCTTTGGCGACAACAGGAGGTATCGAGTGCCACGTTTTTTTACTGGGAATGGAACCCAGGGCCTTGCACAGGCTACCACTGAGTTATAACCCCAGCCCTTTTCATCTTTTCTAAATAGAGCAGGACTTGAACTGGGCTCCAACTTGGGATCCTCCTGCCTCAGCCTCCTGGGTAGACAGGATGACAGGCGTGCACATGGTGCTGGGCTCTAAGCTGTCTCTGTGCAGAATCCTCAGGGTGCGCCATCCCTGTACCCTGAAGACCCTTGCTCTTCCTCCTCCAGCCACCACCACTGGGCCCTCTGAGGCCACCAGACTGGCCCAGGGGCTTCCAGCCAGGTCATGACTCACCGAGGGGTCCGGGAGTGGCGGATGACTAATCCTTCTTAAACTTGCCGTTGATGTAGGGTACCCAGTCCAGGATCAGCCGCCAGTCGGTGGCCCACACCAGCCCCACGGCACCCACGGCGCCCCACATGCTGGCTGTTGGGAGCCTGGAAGAACGGTGACAGTCAGAGACACTTCCTTCAGGACCCTCCTGCTGTCTACATCCCCAGGCCTATTCTGAGACAGGGTCTCCTTAAATTACCCAGGCTGTTCTGGCCTCAAACTTGCAATCCTCCTGCCTCAGCCTCCCCAGCAGCTGGGCTTATCCATGTGCACCACTGCGTCAGCAAGCATTGCTGTTTGAAGCTGCTACCGTCTGCCCCAGGGATCCTCCTGCCTCAGCCTCAGCCTGTACCTCACTGGCTCACAGCGAAGCAAGAGTGCATGTCAGAGAAACTTCTCCTTGAGGTGACAAGGGGATGCATCACCCTTGCCCCGGCCACCTTGCTGCAGCCAACTCTTGTGCACAGGCGAGATCTCCGCTTACCCCTCATGGCCCACGCAGGAGTCTCCCATGGCTGCTGACCTGGCAACACAGGGGCGTCCTTAGCCCATCAGGAAGACAGTTATTTATCATAAAAGGAGGCTTCGCTTTCACATCAGCGTGCAGGGCCGGTGGCCTCGCCTGACTGCATAGGTGTCAAGGACTCCACAAGCCCACAGTGCCTCTGCGGAGACCTGCCTACTGACCTCCCAAAGCCAGAGCTCCTCTGGCAGGCATCCGGGGCCTCTGTGGCCAGCTCTTGGAATTCCTAACCCAAAGGCCACCGCTGGCCAGACATGACTGCCCTTCCAGGTTAAGCCTCGGCTTCTCAGCACACTGTGTGGACAGTAGGTGATCCCTGAGGTCGCACCCATCCCACCTCCCACGACGGGTCACATTCATCTGACCCTGGCGCCCAAGTGGGAATTGGTTTCATGCACCTTGTTAAAGGTAATTTAATGCCCAGTGTGGGCGCACATACCTGTCCTCCCAGCACTAGGAAGGCTGAGGCAGGTGGACTGCCACGAGTTTGAGGCCAGCCTAGACTACATAGGGAATTCAGGGGCGGTTTGAATTAAAGCGCGGACCTTGTCTCAAAATAAACATAAAAACGGTGCAAACTGGTGTCGGGCTTGTTGTTTCAGGGACCGGGAGAGCCCGGGCCTTGACGGGGAAACTGAGGTTCGGAGGCCTTAGGCACTAGGCGAGGGAGCCCGGTGCACCCTCGAGTCCGCCACCTTGCGCGCGCCGGAACGGAGCGTTCGCCTGTGCGAGCCTGTCTCCCTGGGCCAGCGGGCACAGGAGGCGACTCCCGACCGGCGCCCGAGGCGGCGCGGGGGTGGGGCTGCGGGCGGCGTCCTCACCAGTTCTTAGCCAGCTGCCGGTAGCGAGGGCCCAGGAACCTGGTCAACATCGCCCCTCCGTCCGCGAACCGGGGTCACCCTGTCTGGTGCCCCGGCCGCAATGCGCAAGCGCAGGCGCAGCACGCATGCGCACAAAAGGTCCCGCCCTGCTCCGCCGGACGGCTGCGCGCGCAGGTCCGGAAGACATGGGCGGTCACTTCCGGGAGTGGCCGGAACACGGTAGTAATTGAGTTGGTGGGCTGATGGTTCGGCCACGTGTCGCTGAGGCTCGGCTCTTGTCTGCGTGTCAGAGTGCTCCCGCCTGCGCTGTTGCCTGCAGCTAACTCAGGATGACCCAGAACAGCTGAGCTGAGACTTTGTACTGCAGTCATTTGCTACCCAGTGGATGCGGGCGGCCCTCTGGGGTTACTTAACCGCTGGGCACCCGGGCGGCGTTGCATAGGAAGGTCCCAGCCTGGCTGGGTGCGGTGGCGGCCGCCTGTCATCTAAGCACTTAATACCAGCGTTATTTTCAGCGAAGAGAACGAAAGGCAGATGGGGAAGGGACTTGTTCACAGTCACGCGGAAGGGAAGGGCTGGAATTTGAACCCACGTGGGGGGGGGGGTCTTGGTTTATTACGAATTCGCCGCGGGATTGTAGCCCAGCGGCGGTGCCCCAGTCCGCCCATCCCCGAGTGCTTGGCGGTCCGGTCATAAATCTGCACATTTTCGTAGGAGAGCGCCGGCGATTTCCCCAGCCGGCAGCAGAGGGAGACTGAGGTCTCGCGGGAGCCCCGCGCCTGCCAAAATCCTGGGAATCGCAGCTGCCTGCTGCTGCGCCCGGCACGCCTTGGTCCATCCAGGCTTCCTCGATCTCCTGAGCCGGTCACGCTGTTCAGTAAAGCCCCAGCTCGCACACACGGCAGGTGTGCGTCGAAAAGGACCAGTTTCCAGATGGCCGGCTGCCTGCCTGCTGGTGCGCATTTTCATTTGCATCCGGTGCACCTCTTTCAGGCAGCCCTCTGGGGTTGCTTAGCCGCTTAGGCACCTAGACTGTGCATGGAAAGGTCACAGCCGGGGTCCGGGGAAGCATTTCAGCGGCACAGCACTTACCTGGCGAGCTTGAGGCCCTGAACTGGATTCCAGGTACCCCAACCCTCCCCAAAAAAGGTCATAGCGGGTGCCTGTCATCTCAGCACTCCGTGACAACCCAGCCTGGGCAGGTTAGCAAAACCATGTCTCAAAATTCAGAAGCTAGGCGTGGTGGCACATGGGAAATCCCTCCCAGGAGGCTGAGGCAAGAGGATTGCTGTGAATTTGAGGCCTACCTGGGCTACAAAACGAGTTCAAAGCCAGCCTGAACTGTATAGCAAAACTGTCTACAAAAAAAAAAAAAAAATTTTTTTTTAAAGGCTAGGAATGTAGCTTAGTGCAAAGGGCTTGAATTCAATCCCCAATATGGGATGTGAGAGGTGGGATCTTTATGTAGAGGATTTGCGTAGCATCACAAGTAGGCCTGGTGGTAAGGGATGGCCCCATAGCTTTGTCTGTCCAGGCGTGACCAGCTGTTGTGCACTGCTGCAGGGCCTGTTGAGTCCCACCTACCTGGCCCCTAGGCAATGCCCAATGCATTGGGCAGCAGTGTGGGTACCAAGGTTCTTATTGCTACTAAGCTGGATGTTGTCCCTCTTTCTAGGGGTCCTGAGGTGTTGGGGCTTTGGGATCAGTCCCTTGGTGGAAATTTTAAAAGCAGGATGTAGAAACTGTCACGGAGGGTATAAAGAAGAGAAAGAAAAAGTCTCCTGGAGAGAGAAGAGATGGGGACAGGCTCTGAGTGCTTAAGGCTCCGGCTGGATCCAGCAGTTCCTGCAACCTCCAGACCCTGTTGCTTGTACTTTTGCACAGCGCTGGTGTGTGTGTGCCACCACGCCCAGCAACCCTATCTGATTTTTTCTGTTTGCAACCGGAACAATTTCTGCCAATCACGTTCCGTCTATGTGGCTGAGTCACTGAGGGAAAAACATTATTTTCTAGCATTTATATTTATTTCATTCATTAACAGGAGAAGTTGAGTCCTGGGCCTTCACACTAAGCTACATCCAGTCCCTTTTCCTTCCTCCTCTTTCAAAATAGGATTTTTGTTCAAAGTGACTGAATTTCCCAGGCTGGGCTCCAACTTTGTCCTTTTGAGACAAGGTCTCGCTGTGTAGTTCAGGCTGGCCTTGAGCTTTGTAGCCCAGGCTGGTCTCAAACTTGGAATAATCCTCCTACCTCAGCCTCCAGAGTGCGGGGATGACAGGAGCGAGGCACCATGCCCCCTACCTGAGCTCCAACTTCCAACGTCCCTGCCTCAGCCTGAGTGTGGGGATGGCACGTGTGTCCCCCCAGGTGTGGCTTCCAGCATTACTTCAAAGTTGAAGCGGGACTGGGTGTCCCGTGGCCCGTCTGCCCTGGCAGCAGGACCACCCTGGGCTTTCAGCACAAGGCCTGAGAGGGCGGGCCAAGCCCACCGCGCCTCTGCGTACAAGACAAGAGACCCCAGTGCCCGCATGGCGAGCGACAGGTCCCCGGCAGCACCTGTGGTAGTCCGGACAGCCAGGAGCCTGTGCCCGGTCAGCAGGTCTGGTTCTGGGAGGGTCCTGAGCAGACCTCCTGGGTGTGGGCAGTCGACGCCCTCAGCAGCAGCGAGCCTTGGGCAGAGCTGAGACTTAGGCGGGGTGCAGGGAACCCGAGGCTGGCAACAGCGCGGCCTGCTGAGCTCTGCAGCCCTGGGGCAGAGGACCGGGCCCTCTGCAGGCTCCTTCCCACTCAGGCCCTCAGCCCCAGGCAGCAGCCCAGGAGCTGACCGTCTCCCACACACCTCCAGGGTTCGGTTTCCACTGCTGAGTATTGGACACGGGGATTCTCCTGCTTCAGCCTCCAGACTGGGTGGGGTGGTGTCCCACATTGGTCTCGAGCCACTGCTCCTCCACCCGTGTCCCCAGTTTGAGCTAGGGCTGCAGCACCGTGCTAGGCTCACAGGGGGACCAGTGCTTTGAGGGGTGCTTAGGCCTTTCACCTCTTTCCAAGTCAGGGGTTCGGAAGCATTTGAGGGTGCCGTTCCTGATAAAGGGACAAGCTGGGGAGGGTCCGCCCCCCGGAAATGCCACCCATCCCTGCATACAATGAAGGAGGCAAAGCCTCGGCCCACAGGAGGGGACGTGGCCACCGGGCTGTGAGCGCAGCTCCCAGGGCACCGAGCACCAGGGGCGGGGACCTGAGGTCGACATTGGGTCTTTTGAATACTTTAATAATCTGGCTGATCATGGAATGCACTGCTCACTTCTAGAAACAGCAAGAGACACGAGACTTTCATACAAAACAGTTTGTTGCTTATAAAACATATGCAAAAAAAGCTTTAAAAAAAAGACCAAAGGCAACATCTTTGCTAAGTTTCTTTTTTCTACATTAGAAAAAACCCCTCATAACTAATGTTCTTTTTATTCTCCTTAAAAAAAATACGCGTAGGCACGATTTGCTGGTGGCTTTCGAAGAAGCCAGCTTTGCAAGGTCACCCTCCTCTGGAGTGATGTGTTCCAGTCCTCCACTTTATATACTTAAGGCATTTTTTTCTGACAAAGTGTATATTTTGTTGATTTCTGGTCTTGTTTATAACACCCCCTCCAAAAAAAAAAAAAAAAAAGGAAAAACGCTCCTTCCAGCCTGGTCCCTGGGGCCAAGACGCACGTCAGGCTCCATGAGGCCAGTGGCCAGCGCTGGTAGAGGTTTGCCAGGTCGCCTACACCCGTCTGTCCCCTTCAGGCCGGTCTCCGGGCGCCTCGGGGGCTGGTCAGTGCCAGGCAGCCCACTGTGGGGACCCCGGGGCGGGCCCACGGGTGGACTCCAGGACCCTTCCGCCGACATCCGAGCACAGGGGTCCTGGAGCGAGACTGGTCCCTCGTCGCGTCTGTCACATGTGCCCGGCAGGATTGTGGGTGTCGTTGAGACCCGGATGGGCAGCCGGAAGCACCATTTGGGGATCCCCGACCACACCCGACACCTTCTCCTCCTCTCGTCGCTTCAGGCAGGCCGCTTTGGGGTTCAGGTTGCGCTCTGGGGGAAGGGAGAGCGGCGTGGGGCTGGGTTCCCGGCGGGGACGGGACGCAAGGAGGGCGGGGCTGCTGCGCCCGCGGAGCCGCTCTCGTCCACGGGCCGCGACCGCTGGGCTGCCCAGAGCCTGGGGCCGCAGCGTGGGGCGTCCGTCCGCGCCGGCCGGGGACCCTACCTCGCACCTGCTGCTCCAGGCCCAGGATGACCTGCACAGCCTGCTGCAGGATCAGCAGCTTGGTCTGCGCCTTGTCGGACTTGAGGTGCAGCTGGCACATGCGCCCCAGCTCCCGGAAGGCCTCGTTAATGTCGCGCACGCGCACCCGCTCCCGCGCGTTATTGGCCATGCGCCTCTCCCGGTCCCTCAGGTCCTTCTCTTCCAGGGACAGCACCTCTTCCGTACTGCTGGGTCACAGCACCGGGCCTCCATTAGTCATGGGGGGCGGGGCACGGAGGGCGTCCGCGGACACAGGTGACACCGGGGTGGGTGGCAGGGCGGGTGACAGCTAGTGTTGGGTGCAGCAGTGTGAGAGATGCTGGGTGTGAGTGACAACTGGTGTTTGCTGTGTGGCTCCATGAGCGACAGGAGATGGTGGCAGCGTGGGGCGCAGTGGGTGCTGGTGGCTACGGCACTGTGACCCGTGGTGACCACCGTACACTTGCTCTGGACATGGCCCGCAGGGGTCAGGGAACCCAGCCTTGCGAGGGCGGCGTCTGCTCGGGAGGGAGACCAGCCTGGCTGCTCCCGCCCCGGAAAGGGAGGATGTGACCTCCTGGGGACCTGCGCCCGCCTCTTGGGACGACCTTCCCTCTCCAGAGCACCCCTGACCAGAGCGGACCGGTGACAGCGCAAGGTGACCTGCCCTGCTGGACGCGGCTGGGTCCCCCGAACCTGGGTCCGAGCGGCCCAGGACGGAGAGCCAGGGAGAGGGCACCCGCTCCCCGGCCCAGGCGAGATGAGGCTCCCTTCGCCCCCAGGATCCTCACTGTCCGGGCCTAAGTGCGACCCCGCAGGAGCCTGGGCTGCAGAGCGCGTGGCGAACCCAGCCTCTGGGGAACCTTAACGGGAGCGACCTGGCCCGCCCGGCTGCACAGCCAGGGGACCAATGACTTCGTTCCCCTGCCTTGCAGAGCTGGCGCCTGGCGCCAAGGGCCACGGACCACGTGCCCAGCCTGCTCTCGGGACAGCTGGAGCCCAGGACAAGCGCGCAGACCAAACTGAGACCCCTAGGCCGGCTGTGTGGGTGCTGTCCTTGCCCCCAGGCCTGGGGACCTGGGGGAGGGGCCCCGAGGGGCCTGGCAGCAAGTGCGAGGTGGGGGGCCGCCATGCGAGCGGAGGCGGCGGCGGCGGCGGGGAGCGACAGGCAGAGAGCAGAGAGGAGGCGCGGGGACGCGGCAGGACACACACGCCACGCGGGCGGCGCGGTCACCTCTGAGCCAGGGCGGCAGTGGCTGTGGGAGAGAAAGGTTAAGGGGCGCGCAGGAGCGGGTTAAGGAAGCAGCGGCCAGCAGGGAGGGGAGCCAGTCCAGGGCGGGGCCCTCACCGTCCATCCCCACCTGGCCCTGCGACACGGGGGGCAGACCCCGGGGCGCATGCACGAGTTCCATCCCGTCACCGCAAAACGACAAAAACCAAAAGGAAACAGAAACTCTGCCTGCAGGAGAAACTGAGTCAGGAATGCAGGCCAGGCGGCTCGGACAGCGGTTTGCCGCCCTGGGCTTGGGGACACTAGTACCCAAGAAGCACGGGCAGGGGGCAGGGCCCTGGGTCCAGGGATGCAGCTGAGGCAAAGCCAGGCCAGAGTGCCCGAGGCCAGGCAGGGTGGAAGGTCGTCGGTCAGTGGGGAAAGAGGTCGGTCCAATGGGAGGACGGTAGGGGTAGAGGCAGGGGTCACGGACAGTCACTACAGGCGCGTGACCATGGGCATCTGCGCGTGCGAGCGGAGAAAGTGGAAGGCAGTCGGGGGCCGCGGCAGGAAAGGGCCAACGCCAGGGCCTTAGGGGCGTGGCCAGCGCAGCGGCCCCGCCCA
The DNA here is from genome assembly GCA_004027295.1 of Dolichotis patagonum. Taxonomy (NCBI): domain Eukaryota; kingdom Metazoa; phylum Chordata; class Mammalia; order Rodentia; family Caviidae; genus Dolichotis; species Dolichotis patagonum. The sequence continues at coordinate 6,314 of PVJX010040453.1, read as the reverse complement.
GCAAGGGTGTGGCCAGTCGGTGGGCGGGGCGCAGTCCGTCCGTGGGCGGGGCCAGTCATGGGGGTGGCTCCGAAGCAGGGAGGCGAGCGGAACAGGGGGTGCGGACGCCGCCAGCGGCGCCCACTGACCTCGCACTTGCTGCTCGAGGCTCAGGATGACCGACACGGCCTGGTGCAGGATGAGCAGCTTGGTCTGGGGCTTCTCGCTGTTGAGGTGCAGCTGGCACATGCGCCCCAGCTCCTTAAAGGCCTCATTGATGTCCCGCACCCGCAGCCGCTCGCGGGCATTATTGGCCACCCGGCGCTCCTTCTCCCTCTCGGCCTTCTGCTCTGGGGGGAGAAGGTCGTCCTCGTCCTCGTCTGGGCTACGGGGGAGGGGGGCCGGGGGCCAGAGGGAGACAGTGAGGTGGGGCGGCGGCTGGGGGGGCGGGGCGCGGGCGGGGGCGCGGGGGGCTGGCACCTGGTCCGCGCGCGCGGCGCCTTCAGCTCCTTCTTGTCCTCCTCGGCCGGGTCGGCGGCCGCGTTCTCCTCGTCCTCCTTCTCCTCCCGCTTGATCTCGCCCGCACCCACCACAGCGCCTGCCCGGCCCAGGCCTGCAAGGAGTGCGGGGTCAGGGGCTGTGGCCTGCCGCAAGGGGGCTGCAGAGACGACGGACCCCGAACTCGCCGCGCACAGCACAGCGCGGCCCGGAGAAGGCCCTGGCTCCGCGCTTGAGGGTTTTGGTTTTTTGCTGATAGTGTCTCATTATACAGTTGGAGCTGGCCTTGTTTTTTTTTTTCTTTTTTGGTACCGGAGATCAAACTCATGACCTCGTGCTTGCCAGGCAGGCGCTTGTGCCACTGAGCTAAATCCCCGGCCCTGGCCTTGGATTCAGTATGTGGCCCAGGGTGAGCTGCAATTCATGCGGAGAATATGCAGGGGACCTCACATAGCTAAGTGGTGAGCAGATTCACAGAAAACCGGGGGAGGGAGCACCCCAAGGAAGCTGTGTGCTGCAGACACCCTCATCACAGTCACATCCAGACACTGGAGAAACCACAGCAGGGCCCCACGGACAACTGCTGCAAAGCCCAAAGCTGGCTCAGCAGGGGCCTGGCGACTTCCAGGTACCGCTCAGGGCCGCTTCCCTGGCGACCGCGCACCTGCTGCAGGCAGAGCACCCCCTGCAGGTGTCCAGGGTCACGCACCAGCACACAGCAGAGGGGAGCAGAGCAGAGCAGAGCCTCAGGCGGTGCACCCAGGTCCTGGGAGGCCTCCACTGCCTACAGCACCCTAGGACTATGAAGTGCACGGCCGCAGACTGGGTCACACTGGGTCCAGCCCTCAGACCCCGCTGCGAAGTGCCAGCCGTGGATCCAGCCCAGGGTGTGACAGACAAGCAGCAGGCACAAGGTGGGGGCCAGGGGCACCATGGGTGCAGACTAAGGCCAGGGGACACTTTGGTACTGCTGGCGTTTGGGGCTGGGTTGCTCAGGGCACTGCAGGGATGGGGGCAGCACCTCTGACCTCTAACCCTCTGTGCTGGAAGCTCCCTGCCCTGGAAGCTGCACGTCTCCAAGCAATCCCTATGCACTCCCTGAAGCTGCTGGAGGGCACCCAGGCTCCCCACCCGCAGCCTCCAAGGCTCTCCTCTCCCTCAGGGCCAAAGCTGGCACCCTCCCTGCAGCCTGCATAGCCCTTCGGGACCTGCCTATGGTGCACAGCCCCTCTCCACCTCCCCTGCGCCCTCTATTCCACCTGTAGAGGTCTCTAACAAGCCAGACTCCATCCTGCCCCAGGGCCTTTGCACAGGCCATGCCCGCTGCCTGGGACTCTTTCCCCCTTGGTACCTGCCCAGTCTCACCCCCTCCCAGGCTGTGCCAACGTTCCCTTCTTTCCCGGACACCACTGAAGCTAAGCAGCCTGACCCCTCCCCTCCCCCATTTCAACAGGACCTTACATTGAGCTGCACCCCCAGCCCTTTTTATTTTGACACAGAACCGGGCTCAGTCACTGAAACGCCTAGGCTGGCTCAGACCTGGTACTCCCGCCTCAGCCTTGCAGCGTGTGGGGACAACGGAGGCACTGCCTTGCCCAGGCCCTGCTCTGCCTTCTCTCTCCGGAGCCCAGATGGTGCCAGCACACGGGGCCATGTCACGGAGTGGGTGAACACACAGGCACAGCCCAGGGAGTCAAGAGGTGGACGCCAGGCCTGCTGTCTGCCTGCACCCCGGACACTGCCACCGTGTCACCGGCACCCCGAAAGAGAACACAGCACCGCTCCTCACCTCAACCCCCCCGGGAGCTGGCCCTTCCTGCCGTGTGGCCCTGTGCCTCAGTCTCCCCTGCGGCAGCTCTGAGCACGCAGGCTCCGTGAGGGCAGGAGCTGGTGGACTGCGACTCACCGCTGTAGGACTCCGGCGGTCGAGTGAGGTCGGGCAGTGTCCCAGGCTGGCTGGGGAGGGCTGCGTGGCTGTGCAGGAGGCTGGCGCTGCCCGTAAGCCCGTCCTCGGAGTGGCTGCTCCCGACCTGTGGGAGGAGGGCGGGGGCTTGTGAGGCGGTGGTGACGGGCCTGGTCCACCCTCCGGCCCCCCCCGGCCCCCGACACTCACCAGGCCTGCGTGGCGCCCGCCTACCGGCATGGGGCCGGCAAAGCTGGAGGCCAGAGCGCCGTGGCCGGGCAGCAGGCTGTGCACGTCACCGGCCGTGCCCACGGCATGGCTGCGGAGCACGTGGATTGCCTCGTCCAGGTGGTCCTCCATCTTGCTCTGTGGGCGTGTGGCGGGCAGTGAGGCCCGGCCCAAGGACCCGTGGGCGTGCGCGCACACAGGCACGCACACAAGCACGGCCCCTCCGCACTCCGCACACAGCGTGACCGCCTCAGCCTCCTAAGGTTTCCAGCTTCCGCAGCAGGGCTCCACCCTAACTCGGCCAGGCTGGCCTCACACCTGAACTCGGGGTCCTCCTGCCTCAGGTTCCAGGACCAGGGATGGCAAGCCTGCCCCACCTTTTCTAGTCACCCTGTCCCATAGCAACTCTGCTGTCACCGGGCCCCGAGGGCGCCCTCCTGAGACACAGCAGACACCGCGGACCCGCAGGCTCCGGCGGGCAGGCAGGGAAGCTCACCAGGCCGTGGAGTCCCCCGTCGTAGCTGGGCGATAAGGCACCGGGGGCTCCTGCTCGGGGCCACTGCGACGTCCCTGGGGAAGCAGGAGGGGCTGAGCGGAGGGGATGCAGCGCCCCGGTCTGCAGGAGCTGCACGGGCGGCGACCCCGCAGGCTCAGCTCAGTGCTGGGAGGACCGGGTCGCCCCCTCTTAACCCGCCACAGGGTTAAGATCCACCAGGTGAGGACACCAGGCGCCTCCCCCAGAGCCTCCCCGGGAGGGCCCGGGCTCACCCCAGGGCCCGGCTGCCCACTCACCGGTCAGGCCGTGTGGGGAGCCCGCGGGGGTGGCGGGGCTGGGGGAGAAGTTACTGCTGGAGTGGTCCGGGCTGTAGATCTGCAGGGCGGCACGGAGCGGGAGTCAGGGCCAGCTGCCCGGGGTCACAGCCCCCCCCCCAGGGCCCCCGCCTCACCGAGGCCAGGGCCTTCCCAAGGGCGTCCCCGGAGCTGCCGGCAGAGGTCCCACGGGAGCCTGTGGGGAGAGAGGTGAGCCGCCTGCGTACGGGGCAGCTGACGGGCCACCCCAGCCGGCACCAGGCAGAGGTGCTGCCCCGTTCTGGCAGCTGCCGGGATTATCGGGGTCCTCAGGCAACGCAGGGAGGCCCCGAGACGCCCCAGCACCTCCTCCCTCCCTCCCTCCGTCCATCCGTACCCAGGAGGCTGTCGGCCCCAGTGACGGGTGGCGTGTGGCTGGGGACGCTGCCGTAGGTGGCTCCAGGACCCGAGGAGAAGGAGGCCACGGCGGGGAGCGCACCGTTCCCCTCGGCCCCGTGCAGCTGGTAGCCCTGTGCAGGCAGGGACTGGTCAGGAAGTGGGGATCGTCCAGCAGAGAGGCGGGACCCCCGGCTGCCCCCACCCAGCCTACCAGGCGCTCGGGCTGCTGGAGGCCCCCAAACGCGCTGCCTCCCACGGAGCTGCTCGCACCGGGCGCCAGGGGCAGCGGGGAGGAGGCGCCGCCCAGCATGGGCCCGAAGCCCGCCTGGCCCGGGGGGCTCCAGAGCTCTGCCGAGGGGTGCAGACTGCCGTCCGCCATGTAGAAGGGGGTGGGGTAGCCACTGCCGGGGGTCTTGTCGGAGGGGTAGGCAGCCTCTCTCCCGTAGTCGTCACCTGAGCTGGGGGGGTACACCTGTAGGTGGGCAGCGCTCTCAGGCAGGGGGCCACAGCCAGCCCTGTGTCCCCGCCCCGCCAAGTGACAAGTCTACACCTACTTCCTGCCCCACCCCTCGTCCCAGAGACAGAGGTGCTGCTGGCTTCCTCGCGTCCCTCTCTTACTTTTCACCCATGTTTTCCTGCCTCCCTTCCTTCAGTTCTGGCCTCCACATCTGTGGCCTCTAACACTGGTTTCTACCCAGAATGGCTTTTCCTTCCTTCATCCAGCAAACTCCTATGAACCCGTCCAAGTCCCAGCCCCAATGCCCTCAGCTCTTCCTTACTGTCCTTCCTGTCCTGTCTCAGATCCTCCTCTGGCCTCAAGCCCCCGTCACACAGACTTGGGGTCTCAGGCAGAGCCCTCAAGTAATGCCTGACCGGGGCTGGCCCAAGGTGGGTCAGAGGGCAGCCCGGGTCAGCGCCAACTTGGAGGGCCTGCTGCTGCCTGGAGCCCAGGCTGAAGACAGCGATGGAGGCCGGTTACCGCCACATGGGCTGGGTCAGCAGAGCTGAGGGCGCAGGGAGACAGCAGGGATCCTGACGAGGCGAGTCCTCATCAGCCTGGGCGCCCCCCTGACCCGGCCCAGCGCAGGGTGGGGACAGTGCTCAGACCGGAGTGTCCCCCGGACACCTGGCCTGTGAGCCCCATGGCCCCATCCACACGGTGGCCACAGCAGTGGGCACGGCAAGGGGGAGGCTGCGCCCAAGCTAAGGCCGGGTCGGGCCCACGGACCCCACTCACCGAGGAAGGAAGACCGGGCGGGACCTTGCGGCCCTTCTTGGGCTGCGAGTCTGTGGGAGGAGGAGGCGGTGAGGTCGCTGCTGCCCCTGCGCTGCCCTCGGGAACCCCCATGCCTGCCGTGCAGCACTACTGACCACCCGGGGGCTCCTGGTGTGGCTCAGGGACAGGAGAAATGGAGCGAGGACAAGGCCGTCTGCAGCCACCCAGCGTCACCCCAGCCCTGACGCTCCAGGGGTCCCAGCACACTTGTGCCCCTGAGCTGGCACCAGCGGCCCCCTCCCCAGCACTCGGGGACAGGCACAGAGCAGCAGTGAGTGCCCGACGTCCCTGCGGAGGTGGGACAAGGCTGGACCGCGCCTGTCCAGGGCCCCTCGCTCTCACTCGCTCCCTCGGGGACCTCCCAGCTCCGAATGCCCCCGGTGCAGTACCCTCAGCGGCACAAAGAGGCTGCCAGGCCCCCGACGGAGGACCCCACGTGACCCAGTCCCGGCCCAGCTCAGGGACCCAGCACTAGGGCTGGTGGCTACGGCCACTGACAGCAAAGATGCTCCCAGGCCCCTAACCCCGCATCTCCCCCGGAAGCAACGGCTCGGGGCTCGAGGACCACAAGGAACCACAAGGTTGGGCCGTATCCACTCTCCTGTCCGTCCCACCTGGAACTAGCCAGGACCAGAAGGCAGACGTGGGTGGCCACCCCGTCCCATGTCCTTGGCTACCAGGAAGACTCACGTCAACCCTCGAGGCCTCGTCCCCACTCACCCAGACCGCCGTCCGCGGCCCTCCGCCTCGGGTTGCTGGGGAAAGCGGGGTAATACGTGGAGCTGCCCTTGACGCCTGAGGGGGACAGCGGCCCGGGGCTGCTCAGGGCCAGCTCTCCCGGCAGGAAGCCAGCCTAGGGGAGGACAGGTCATGGGGCGCTGGCTGACCCCTTGGCTTATAACCCCCCGCCCCGCAGAGCGCAGGGGACCGGGGGTGGGGTGCCTTCCGGCCCGCCTGGGACCTGGCTTCCACGACGCCGGCCCTGCCCGGGGATCCACGGCACTGCCCGTCAAGCCAGCACTGAGGAGACTGAGGCAGGAGGGTGGCACAGTCTGGTCTGGCCTGGGCAACTCACAGAGAGCCTGTCTCACAGTGCAACTACAGAGGGGCTCGGGACGGACCTCTGTGCAAGCCCCGGGTTCAATCCTGGGGTGCAGGTGTGGGGCCCACAGTGCCCATGGGCCAGCAGTGTGCTCACCTGCGTCAGGCCAGGCCCGGCTTCTCTCCCGAAGGCGGGGTACG
>PVJX010040452.1:0-15189 GCA_004027295.1 Dolichotis patagonum | reverse complement strand
TATGTCAGTCTGGGTTGGAAGTGGTTTTCCTTTAGGATCTGAAAGACTTCACTCCATGCTCTTCTTGATTTCATTGTTTGTGTTGAGAAGTCTGCCGTGATTCTGATAGGTTTTCCTTTATAGGTGATCTCTCTTTTCTCTCTAACAGTTTTAGTATTCTATTCTTATGTTGGATTTCTGGGATGGTGATTATTATGTGCCTGGGTGTAGTTTTATTATGGTTTTGGCTGTTTGGAGTTCTATATGCTTCACTTATCCAGATGTCTGTTTCTCTTCTCATGTTTGGGAAGTTTTCAGCTATTACTTCTGTAAATATCCTCTTGATATCCTTTGGGCTGTCCCCTTCTTTTTCATTTAACCCTATTAATCTTATGTTATTTTTCTTTGCATCATCTTGCAGGTGTTGAATTGTTATTTCCTGATTCTTTGTTATTTTTAAAAGATCTTGTGTTTCATGCTCACTGGCTGCAATCTTATCTTTGAGGTCTGAAATTCTATCTTCACTTTCATTGAGGTGGTTTTTACAGCTTTCTGTAGAATTTTTGATTTCCTGTATATCTCTTTGAATCTGCTTTATGCATTCTGTTTGTTTCTTATATTGTTCATTCAGAGATTCTATCTGTTTGTTTTGTTCCTCTAATTTTTTAGCTGTGTTTTCATTAGATGCGTTCACTATTTCTTTCACTATTTTTATCAATTCTTCTTTTACCTGGGCAAGTATTTCTGGTTTGAATTTCTCCATAGCTTTCCCTATTTGCATATTTATTTCATTTGATATCATTTCAGACATTTCAGGTGTATGGCTTTTTTTTTCTTCTATGTACATGTCTTCTAAACTTTCTTGGGGAGGGCTAGAGCTTTGAGCCTGCCTTTTGGTCTTTCCTTTTTTCATTTTTCTATATTTCCTTGCTTTGAGCGGTGTTCCAAAGCTTTCTCTGCATGTGTGGCGAATTACCTCTTGCACCCTCAGTTTCTGGAGGGGCAGTGGCACCCCCACAGGCTCTTGGCTTCCTCACAGCATCCTAACTCCCCTCTGTGGGCTCCTGGCTCCCTAAGTTGTAAGGTGAATGCTGGGTGTGGTCAACCCGGAGCCTGTGGAATCTCAGGCAGTCCAGGCCACCGTACTTTGTCCCAGGCCAGTCTCCAGGAGGTTCCCTGCGAGTGAAGGGTAGGCCTACAGGTCCCAAAGAGTCAGGCCAAAATGCTGGTTTCTGCAAAGTTCCCGGTCCCAAATAGACCTGGTCAAAATGCCAGTCTCTGCAAAATTTCTAATCCAAACAGCCCATGCCTCTCTTCGGGTCTGGGAGGTTCCTGGTCCCAAAGAGTCAGGCCGTGATGCTGGTCTCTGGGAGATTTCCTGGGGGTGGAAGGCGGGGCTACGTGCCCAAACAGACCTGGCCCATATGCTGGTCTCCGGGAAGTTCCCTGTGGATGAAGGGTGGGCCTACCAGTCCCAAACAGTCACACCGAGATGCCGGTCTCTGCAGACTTTCAATCTAAACAGCCCAGCCACTCTGCGGTCCCGGAGGTTCAGAGCCCATAGAGTCAGGCAGTGATGCTGGTCTCTGGGAGATTTCCTGGGGGTGAAGGGCAGGACTATGGGCCCAAACAGTCGCGCCGAGGTGCCAGTCTCCACAGACTTTCAATCCCAACAGCCTGGGACACTCTCAGGATATACACTTAATAATAGAGTATTGTACATTTAAAAATTTATTCAGCAGGAAAATTTTAATCTTCTTATTAAAAAAGTTCTGGGGGAGATCAATATGTTAATCGATGTAATTAATTATTCATTGCATTCCTAAGACACAGTACCACATTCTACCCCATAAATTTATGCAAACATAACTTGCCTATCTATGGTTTTAAAGTTATATGAATGTTATATCTCTCTTCCTCCATGCTCTCTTCTTTACCCTCTCCAAATACTTTATTGTACTTTATTCATCATTTTCTCTGTTCTTATGAGCAGTCCCTCACAGGTAACTACACACTGAAAGAGGCTCCAGCCTAGCTATAAAGTTCTGAATTATAAAAACTTTCCAGAATATTTGGGAGAGATGTGTGTATTACAGAAATTTTCTTGGCTTGCAGACTATGTGAGAGGGGCTTGGAGCAAAGGAAGGGCTCTGTGAGGCTCTCCAATGGCACGTAAGAAGTGGATACCTGCTCTCAGCTGAGAACACTGTCAGGAGCTTCACATGTCACATACACCCTTGAGTTGAGTTTGGAAGGTCTTCTGATGGATCCCAGCCTACAACTCAACTTTTTCAGAGTGTCACAAAATAAGACACACAAAAGCCAGCCAAGATGTTGAAACTCACATCTTCTCCTCCTGTACCTCCTACTGAGGCTTTCTTTTGGTCCTCTTGGTTCTATGCAACCCTCTGATTCTATACTTGTTTTCTGTTCTTCCTCAGATCCACTAGTTAGCAGTATAGTTTAGCACTAGCTCAGACATTGAAAAATTTCTAAAAGCCACCTTCTAAAATCTACTTGCTACTTCTATGTCCCACTATAACTTCAAGGACACAGCCATTATGAGAGATGCTGCTGGCACCTCCATCCTCTCCCCTGTTCTAGGAAGACCAGCCTGATTCCACCTCGAGCACCTGTAGCTCTTTGTATGAAGGTGTTTGCATGTAGAGGGTTGAAGTGCCACAGAATTAATAATCTATTGGAACAGTCCTCAACCAGTGATCAATGGGCACTGGTGGATAATAGGTCCTTTGCCGCTCAGATGAGATGACATTGATGTGTCTTCTTGTTTCTCTGAACTCCTCAGCTTCAACTTTGCTCCATTGATACATGCTTGGTAGTACATCACCCATAGGTTCTGTCTCTTACTTTTGTCATCTCCTCATCAACCTAGTAGTGTTTTTTGGAATTACCTCCAAAATTAACTTCATTTGAATCAGAATCAATTACTTGCAGACCCCAAAATAAGACAACGTTCCTCCCCAGGCCACATGGAATCTATCTTTGCACCCTGACACCCAGCAGTTTCCACATCTTTCTATTCTGGGATGTTTTCAGGTCAGACACCAAAGCTTCTGAGTCAATGTCCCTCTCTCATCTAAACTCTAGGACTCACCTCTGTGTACCACATTCACAGATGGGACACTAAACAGCACATCCCCCATCAGATCCAGGGACAACTCTCTCATTTTGATAGGGTCATCTGTCTCCAAAATACTGCAAAAAATAGCATCATCTCCCGGTCCATTTTTACTTCAGAGGTTGGATATCCCAGCATCTGTTAAAAAAATAAATGTTTGCAAATTATTAGACATTAACCAGAAGAACCAAAATAATCAACCAACAAAATCAGCACAAAGTACAAATTTTTTGTTGGGCCTTGATAAGGTGAGGTCTGTTATGAATCTGAAAAGAAAAAAATCAATGTAATGAATAGAGTTATATGAATGAAACAAAGGAGTGTAAAGAAGATGCCTTCACTACACAGTATTTATCAGGCTAGGAGAAAAACTGGTCACCTAAGTAGTGAGAAGACACTTAAGTTAGGGTAGTGTTGAAGCAGAAGGATCAGGGAAAGAGGGCACTAACCAAGTGACAAGACCCTTCAGACTATAGAGGACTCAGGAAGACAAGATCAACTATTGTAGCTTTGGTCTTGAAAAGCTCTGAGCCCCTTGTGAAGTGAGAACTGCAGGTCTTGCATGTGACACCCTGTGCAAACTTCTGCACTCATAGACTTGACCCAATACTATCCTTCTAGGAGCTTAAACCCACACCCTGGGATGACTGCATACCCTAAAATGTCTGTCTGAGAATACCAGTGCTTTCAGTGTTTTCTCCAGTGTAAGCTTGGCGCATACAGATAGATCTCTGAGCCCTTTCCTGGAGCAGTTGCTTTAGAAAGCTTACAAATATCAGCTCTTTTACTGTCACTGGGATGTAAATCTCCAACCCAAATGAGAATATTTTTAATTTTTGGAAAACTCTTTGAAATATAAACATTTGTGGAGATAACTGATTATCTCTCTGAAAGTGTCTACAGAAGAATGAAGGTCTAACTTTAGGGGGGCCTCACTCTACATTCTTTCCTAGACAGAAGGAAGTCTGCTTCTCCTACAGATGTGCTCAGGTGAACAAATCCAGTGGTCTAGTCAGGTCATTCCTCAGTGCCTTCCTGAACTCACCCAGCACAGAACATCTCCAGCTGTTCAGGTCATGTATTTGAGTTCAGGTCATGCTTCATCCTTTTCTGGTACTATAAGATTACTGAATAAAACCTGTTCTAATGTTTTAATTAGTGTCTTGCCTATTATTTTTCACAGAAGAAAAGCTCTTCTTCCCATTTAAAATACAATTTTAATTCAAGAAGATATTTTAGTTGAATCTTCCCATTGTGGGGACTTGAGAGTACATGGGGAAAGCTGTGGGACCTGTGAGCCCAAGTCTAAGGTGGAACCTATTACCTCACAAGCCTGACATTTCTTATTCATTCTAAGAAACCTGAGTTTTTCTACTGCCATGAGTTCTTCTTTTCTTTCTTTTTATTTATTTATTTTTGAATCTTCAAAGGCCTCCGAGTTTGAGCATAAGGATTCTTTAATGGGAAGGCAATGAGTGTTGTGAAAAGGGTGGGGAGGTTTCCCCATGCTGTACCATATAGGCACATTTCAGCTTAAAGGCTATTTCTAAGGAAATGTTCTGCTGTGCCAATAGAAGCAACTGTCCTGGACTGGGTAGGGGGCTTAGGAAGAGGAACTCTTGGGATCAGAGGCTGACAGAATGATAAGGAAGAATGTCAGATCTGTCTAAGAGGTCTGTGCATTCTCACTGTTGGCATAAGCCAGACAAATTCTTGCTTGTTGATTCCCACAATGTAGGGGACAGTGTTGAAATTCTTGTCAGCCAAAATCTCTTCTGGTGCTTTGAATAGCAACACTCCATCAATTACAGTGGGCACATTGAGAAAACTCTATGGAAGAAAGCATTAAAATATTTGTGATTTCCCTTCCCCAAGTAACTTCCATGCCCACTCTCTACTAATCAGAAAACAAATCCAGCACCATGGCTCTGAACCCTGTTCACAGAAGCTCAAGTTCCTAAAAATGGAACTACATTTGTAAAACAAAAGGCTTAACTTTGACAAGGTAGCAAGTGTTGTTAAGCCAATGGTGATGGAGGAGCACGAATCTCTCTTTCTGTCTGTCTGTCTGTCTCTCTCTCTCTAAATATGTACATATCTACATTAACATATCTATAAATATATTTCAATCTAACATATCATAGTCAATAGGTCTGTACAGTTTCAGTGAAAATTGAATTAGCAAATGCTGAACAATGCTCCATGGGGAATTCCAGAGTTAGGTTCCTGTCAGCTTTTTGTCACACTGTTTTCATCATTTTTATGGTGTATGAATTTCTGTTCAAAGATAAATGGTGTAATATATATTCCTTGCAAAAATTTGTTATATATAAAATTTATTTTTAATAAAACATTGCCTTGGAAGAGCTTAACATTTTGCAGTGTTAACACTGGAAGTTTCTTTGGCTTCTGCTTCCCAATAAAGTTGTATACTAATATATATTTTTTAAAAAAAAATCCACCATTTCATGAATCCACAAGTTTCTCTGCTTTACAAATTTTTTATAGCTTTATGACATGACAGATCACATATTGCCACTTTCTACAATAGTAGAGATAGCCAGGTCTCTTCTTTTGGATGTACTGTATCATTGACTTATTAACACTGAATGTGCGGCCAAGTACATTATAAGTGAAGCCTGAATGAAGCTTATTTATCACCTATATCTTCCCTGTAAGGCATTCAGGCATCTATTGAAGAACTAACTCCATGAAGATGTTATAATTTGGAAGTTAAATACTTAGCAAAGCCCAAATGATGGGAGCTTGCAGAAATGGGTACTTATAGGAGGTCTTTTGGTCAATGCATGCTTGAAGTGGATAGTGGTTCTCTGTCCCTTCCTCTGTCTTCTTTCCCTCCCTGACAATGAGCTGAGTAGTTTTGCCTTTTTAGCTGCTCCTTTGATACTGTTCCAGAGCAGGCAAAAGACTTCAGGGTCAAAAGATTATGGAAAGAATCCTCCAACACTGAGAAAAAAAAAGAAATATTTCTTCTTATTAAGTTGATTATCTCAGATATTTTTGTAGTTAACAGAAGCGTGACTAGCATAGGTAACAAGGGTATTTCTCTTATTTATAAGCATTGGTAAGCAATTAATAAGGAGGTGATATTTTGTACGTTGTTTAATGCACTAAGTCTTGTGGAACTGTAAGGCCAGGGAATAAGGAAGATAGAGTGAATGAAGGGGACAGTAAAAGCCAGGAGATAATAAGGGCCCATGTTAGGCAGCAACAACTGGAGAGAATGGGCATCAGCAAACATGACATATACAGTAATTGCTGCTATGTGGTCAGAGAGAGAGGTGGCTGCCCTGTGAAGCTGTGTCCATTGCTGCTCAGGTCAGAGCAATCAAGGGCAACATCTCCTCTTCTCTTGCTCTCACTCTTCTTTCCCTGCTCATCATCAAGTTAAAAATATCAAGACTCTACCTCCTTGTCTCCCCCCACACTGCTCTGGTCCTGGAGGACACCTTGTCTGGGCTGCTGCAGCACAGTGGCTTTCTAGCTGTTCTCTCTGGCCCAGCCCCACCCTACTCCTGCTGTCTAGACCATACCGCAGTCAGAGACCTATGAGAAATCTCAGACATCACTGCTGTATTCAGAGCCCCCTGAACATGACATGAGCATTACAAGCTGCATCACAATCCAGTCCTTCCAGTGACCGTCTCACCTCGTCTCCCCGGACCTCCTCAGCCTCCAATCTTTCCACTCCTCCATTGCCTTCAATCCAAATGGTGCATCAGAGCTTTTGCAGTTGTTTTCTCTCTGTCTGGAACATTCTTCTTGCAGATTTCCTGACAGCTGGTTTCTTTCCCCGCTCCAGAGCATCACTCAAAAGTCACTGCTGCTCAGGCAGCCACCTCTGACCCTAAAGTTTATATGCAAACAACTACTGATTTCCCATTTTCCATTTTTGCATACCAGTGAGCATTCATTAAGCATACCACATAGTTTATTTTTCCATTGCACTCATCTCTCATGGGAGTGGAAAGCTCTAAGAAGGTAAAGAATCTTGTCTATTTCACTGTTACAACCCAGTTGCTCTGTTAGGTCCTGCCACACAATGTATATACTGATGAAATCTTTGCCAAGTAGCTAAACAAATGCCATTTCTTCCTTACAAGCCCTTAAGGTACTACAATCCCAGCTGAGGAAGCAGAGAGGACAAGATTGTAAGATGTTTCACAGTTAAGGTTACCAGGCACAGGAAACCCACAGGGGAACAGGAAGGGAGGTAGGAGGAAAAGGTAAGGTACCACTGGGGTTTCCTGTATATCTTTAGAGGGGGGTCCTGTCATAAGCAGTGAGATCTCTATTCACATATAGCTACTCAAGCCTGTAACCACCCAGGAGACCTCTCCTCCTCAGCAAAGGCTCCTCAGCTGCTTAGCCACTCACTCTGCTTTAGAGAGTCTTCTACTGTAACTTCCTTCTAGTGCCATTTTGGAAGGATGGAATGCAAGCAAGAAGGGTGTAGCTGAGCCCAGAGAATACAAGAGTTCCTGACTTAGAGGACTGAACTGGGAGCAAGAAGAGTTCCAATCCTACTCTTACTCCTCCAAGTTATGTTTACCTGGTGAGTTATTTCCCCTCTCTGGGCTGCAGCAATATACATATAATGAGTGACTATGACCCAGAAAAAAGAATTCTTCCATTCATAGTTAGTTAAAACTTAAAAGTATAAAAACTGCAAATCTATGTCCAAGAAAAACAAATATGCTTAACTGTTCAGCATCTCCACGGAAATCGATACTAAAGAATTTCTGTGAAACAAAGGCAGAACATATGATAAGAATCCTTCCTGGAATAAAAGATGATTCTTTGAGCTGTGCCCCAGAGATACCAGTTTTCCCTCCTTCCTCCTTGTCTGAACCCAGGGCATGAGAGACCAGCAAGAAAATTTCAGGCCCTGAGAATCAGAGTAAGGTCACTAGAGGTCTGGAGGTGATAGCTGCTATTTGCTCTCTTCTTCATCACTTTTCCCCCTACTTGCTCCTCTTGGCAACAATGCCTCCATTTCTTCTCTGGGGAAAACTAAACAGGTGACCGTAGTTGTGGAGATGTCTCAGTCTGAGGACACATGGGACTGGAGGTGTACAGTACTAGTAGAAGAGCACACCCCACCTACATTCATCTCCATCTTTCTCACCCCTATGTCATAAATTCCAGCATGTCTCTGTGACCAGGGGTCTTCATGTCCCTGAACATAGAAATTAGTTCATGGGTGGATGCATGACTGTATCAGTCCAACAGTTTATGCTAAAACAATTGCTGGAAATGGTGGGGTAAATATTTCTGAGCAAATAGAATATTAGTCTAGAGTGTTATTGTCTTTAAAATCCCCACCCTAACCCCCACCCCTCAGTTCCAAGGACTAATTTGCTTCAGAGAGAAGCCAACAAATAAGAGAGGAATGAAGAATGGTAGATTCTCAATAAAATATTCTTGGCATCTAAATTCAGCTTGATGGATCTAAGGATCTAAGCCATCTTCTCTTGAACTATTTACTAAAGATTTTGTTGCAACATAGTTTTCTCTACAATTCAACTTGAAATAAATTTTATCAAACTGCATTAGACAATCCTGATCTTAGTAAAACTCAGTAAAACACATGACTGACTTAGCTATTTGCTTACCAAGATTGCAGGAATTAGAATGTTCCAATTTAGCTATGAGGTCTTAGCTGCAAGTGGGAAACAACCAATTGAGATGACTCTGTTATGGCTTGTAGTCCCACCAAGCATAAGTGGTGTGTGTGTGTGTGTGTGTGTGTGTGTGTGTGTGTGTGTACTAGAGTTGAGGAATATCTGTAGAAGAATTTATACAAACACTCAAGAATCTCAGAAAGCTGTCCTTGTTATTCCCAATGGTACCAACTATTGTACAATCTGTGTCTTCCTATGACAATTGGAGAAGAGTTAAGATATATACCTCTTTCTGGGAAATGATAGGAAATAGCTGTATCTTAATGTTTTGAAAACTTTTATCACTTTGAGCCTCATGAATCAAAATCATATTGGACTAGATTCACATATACGCAAGCAGAACAAAATGATGGTGGTCAACCCTAGGGGTCCAAAAGAATCCTTCTGTGTCTAAGACCCAGACATGCAGACCAAGGCTTCAAATGACTCCCATGCGCACATCCACACCTTCCTCAACAAAGAGGATTGTTCTAATAGGACCTGGATATTATTTTTTGGTGTCACTTGTTTTGCTGAGATTCTCTGTGATGGAAGATTACCACAACCATCCATTAGTCCTCAAGGATCACCTTCTCCAAGAAGCACTCCTGCTGGTTATAAAAAATGTTTACCACTTTTGTGGTCCTACCATGTCTAACCCACTAACTATAAGGTTGTGCTTTTCTTTATATAGTCCCTTTATGAGCATGCACATTCAGTGGATGACTCTTAATTACCTGGGAATGGATGGAAGAAGGGAGGGAAGAAGCAAGAGAAGGAACTGGTCTATACATACACTATTGGTGAGTTGGTGGATGCATAGTTAAAAGATAAAAACTAGTAGATATGTTATGAATAGATTGATACTCTTAGAAAACTGGGTGATAGAGGGTATGTGTATGTTGGCAAGATGATTCATGGAAGATAGAAAATTGAAGATAGATAAATGCTTATTTACCAGAGAGTTAATACTAGATTAATCAGAGGGTATTTTATTGGATGAAATGATATTTAAATGAATATATGGCTAGAGGATAGATGACAGATGAGTGAATGTATAGGTTTATGACTATCTGTATAACCTAATTGAAGCTGAGTTTTGAAACTGTAGAATGTTAGGCCACTACTATGTTGTAATTTACATAGTCTCTAAATCAACCAAGGTAAATTGAGTCAACATTCTGAAAAACTTTGTGTTTCTGTAGCACAAGATGTTGTCATGTCCCAGTCAGTGTTTTAACTGCCCAGATAAGTTCCTCTTGTAGTTCATGTTGCTTCTGTCTTCTAGAAGTGGCTGGTCACTGATGCAAAACTGGTCACTGTGATGCATATTGTAAGAACCAATCCCTAACTGGCAAACCATTTGACCTCTATACTTCTTGCTTTCTTATCACATTTAAGTCCTAGACCACTAAACTGAAACTGTTAGCCAAAATATCAGGGCCTGATATTTTGAGAATTATCTTGATCAGTGCCCATCAACATAAAATAAATCTGCCTCCAAACCATGGATGTTGTTTTAGTATTCTATTTACCACATGGCATCTCCACCTAATCTAAGGAATTTTAGCTTTTTGTGAAAATATGTAATATTTAATTTACTAAAATACAAATGAAAACTTGAGTGGCAAAATATTAAGTTAAAAAGAATTGGGTGATTGCGCTGTAGTTTTCATCGTATTGTTGTTAGAGCTATTATTCCTATGAGTTGAAGATTTGTCCCTCAGTATAGCACTTCAGAAGTGCCATTGTGGGAATGATTAGGTCAGGAGAGCTCAGACTTCATTCATGTAGTCATGATTTGATGATTTATTGTGTAAAACTGTATGGTGGCATAGTTTGAAAGAGTAAATCCTTTGGGGGCATGCCCTTGGAGATTATATCTTGTCCTGACTTTCTCTGTCTCTCTTTGTTCTGTCTCTGTCTCTCTGTCTCTCTGTCTCTCCCTCTCTTTCTCTCTCTCTTTGTGAGCAGGTATCCTTAGCCATCCCCCTCTGCCAGGAGGTACTGCCTCATCATAGACCCAAAAACAATGCTACCAAGTGACCATGGACTTAGACCTCTGAAACTGTCAGCCAAAATAAATATTTCTTCCTTTGTTTTTTGCAAGTCTTTTGTTATATGACAAAAAATGACTACCATGGAGACTTATTTGATATCTGAGGTACTTTACAGTATAAAGGGAAAAATAAAAATCCCAGTTTGGATCAGGAGGCAGACACTACTCCCGAGAGGTTGAGCAACTGTCCCAGAAGGTTGGACCCAGTCAAAGACATAACTGAATAGATGGAGCCTAGGACCAAATACAGGGTGAAGTCACTAAAATGGAAACACTTACCATTTTCAGAGTTGTCTCCAAGAGCTCATCCTCTGTCTTCTGGCGCAGACAGTGAACCATGATGGCCAATGTGGTGGCTTCACACCCAGCACTAACAGCAATTTCCTGCAGGGAACATAGGCAAAAATAGAGTTCAACAACAATGTCTCTTCTCTCCATCAATGTAGATGGAAGGGTTTTTTCCAAGCCCAATTTCTAAAAACATTTATGGGGTACCCACAAATACTGCAGATCAGCAGATACAGCCTCCGGATCCCACAGAGTGTTACCTGTTACTAGCTGGAACTGTGACATTACCCAGTTACATATCTGTTTCAGTTATCTTATCTCTGTTATAATTAACAAAGTTGAATGTCTTAAGGGAGGCTGTGTGGAGTAAGCATAGACTATGTGGAGTCTAGAATTCCATTGTCTGGCTAAAACCCCATCTCCTCCACTTTTTATCCTTTGTCTAATGTTTCCCTTCCACATATGAGCATCATGTTTGCTCCTTTCTTATAAGGAAAGTTGATACATGTGACATGCTTAGAAGGTCACTGCGTCTCTCACACACTGAAACTTGTGCTAAGTTGCAAGAGGCCTAGATAACATGACTCACATGAAGGCGCTTCACATAGTACAGAATATGACTTAAATGTGAGCCCCAAAAGAGGTCTTCTTGTTCAACAATTCTGACTTGATTTAGCCTTTGAGCAGAATGGCTGAATTCCACTGAAAGAAAGGTTCCAGCAGAAAAGAAGAAAGGGTAAGAGGACCTACCATAGCCACAGGCTTGACGTCCTTGCTGACCAGACCAGGAGTAAGGGCCACACCACTTTCAGAAATGGCCCTGTGGAAGAGGTTCTTGTCCAGGGGAGATAACACCTGGCAGGGGAGTGGAGAGGAGGAAAGTTGGTGCTCACTGAGAGGAAGCCAGTGATTCACTTGCTCCTTAAGGCTCCCTTCACCTGCTCATCTGATCTTGCTATTCACTCAGAAACTTTGATTATTCCTAACATGGTAATTACTCACATGTCCCACATGCTTCCCAGGAGCTCTCTGGGCCCTTGAGATTCCCAAGAGAATCTCAACAGGACAGAAGCAGACCCAGAGCTAGGCACAAAACAGGAAGTTTGTAGCCCCTGCTCATCACAACAATGAAAACCATTGGAGAGACAGTATGGTAATTCTTTTTTAGTATTTTTTTACTTAGAATTTATCCTTAGAAAAGTAATCATTAAATGAGAGAGTGAGAGACAGACAGATAGACAGAGACAGATACAATCACAGACAGAGACAGTGCAAGAGGCAGAGTCACACATAGACACGCACAACACACACACACACACACACACACACAGAAAGAGAGAGAGAGAGAGAGAGAGAGAGAGTGTGTGTGTGTGTGTGTGTGTGTGTGTGTGTGTGTGTTGTGTGCTGGGAGTGTAATTTAGTGGCAGAATCTTTCCTGGAATTTCCAAGGCTATAGGTTTAATATCTAGCATTGGTAAAAATAAAAAGAGAGAACAAAAGGAGAAATGTCAATGGAGGTGCACAAAGATATCTAAGAATGTTCATATTGTTGGGATATTAGTGAAAAATGGAAATAAACCATAGTTCTAATGTTAAGAGGTTTGGTAAATAAATAATTTTTATTAGCCAATTATAAAAATAATCTTGTGTAATAGTATTTATGATTAGAAAAATATTTATGCTCCACTACATTTCTTCATTAAAAATAAGTTACAGAGAAAAAGTATGAGAGATAATGAATGGAGTGATGACAGAATGATACCTGGATACATACATACATACATACATACATATGTACGTAAAACTGTACAAAAAGAGAAATGCATATAAAGTCATCCATTTTTTTGGCTATTTTTGAGTAATGGAATTGTGAATGATTTTTTTCTTCTTTGGGTTTATGTGTACTTTATTTTCTACTTTAAAAATATAAAATAATTTTCCTGTGGTTATCCAACTATAAGACTAACATGTATTTTAAAAAATAAGGCTGACACTTTGCTCAATTTTGAGTTAGTTGGAGGGGTTTTTATGATCCATAAATGCAATCACTTCCCTCAGTGTCCTTTCAGCCCTATTACTTACACCAGCAAGACATCTCCTGTCCCCAGATTATGCATCTGGCTTTCATCTTCTGTACCATCCCTCCCTTCCCTATCCATCTTCCAAGCTTCCTTCCTTTTCCCACCTGCACCAACCCACCCTCAGCCTTAGAGACTGCTATGATGTCTTGGGCACTCTCAAGCCATCAGGTTACCTCAGACGAAGCCCCTCCCTGCTCTGGGTGCTGGAATCCCACTGATCTAATCAGATCATGGAGCCCTACTCAGTGCCAAACTACAACACTTCATCCTAATCACATCCTCACCTTTTCCTGTTTGCAGTTTATGCTCATGCCTACTTCCCAGGAAATCAGATTTGAGTGTTACTGTGATTATGAAAGAGAAAAACACCTCAAACAAGAACAGCAATAGGACTGTTACTGTTAGAAGTGGCAGCTTCAGACTCTTAGGATCATGGGACATTGTGTTCTGAGCTTCCTGGGGGCCAAGGACAGTGGGGCCTTGGCTTCCATCATCTGCTGTTGTGTAATGAGTAGAGTCAATCCCAGACTCAAGTCTTGTAAGCAAAGGTGGCTAGGGCTGGAGAGACTGGTTCCATCAGAATCACATTAAAGACTGCACAATGGTCTGGGGTCAGGATCACTTACAAGAAGAGAGACACTTTCACCTCCTGCTGACTCTCCAAAGATGGTCACAGAGTCTGGGTTCCCTCCAAAGCTGGCAATGTTGCCTTGTACCCAGAGCAGTGCAGCCACCTGGTCCAAGAGACCCCAGTTCCCCCTGCTGTGTTCATCCCCTGTGCTGCAAGAAAACAGGGTAGAGGTGGGACAGATACGTCATTATCTGGCACTCAGGAACACAAATGGGCTTGAGGGATCTTAGTGAGCCCTCCAGAATGAGGCTGGGCAGCCACACTTCTGACACTGTGGTTTTTGCCTACGATTCATTCATAGCAGTGTTCTATGAGAGCTCTACAAACACCGCCCTAGCAGGTACACACTGTAGGTTTATTATTCATCCAACAATGATCAAAGACCTAAAGCAGAATCTGTAACAAACTGTAAAAGCTCTCAATAAATTCATTTCACTCTACAGACCAATCATAGAAAAACAGATAAAAGTGGGTATACTATCAGCTAGTGAAGGTTCTTTGAGTCAAATGAACTTTGAAATAGGGAGAGCCAGGGAACAGGTAGTCTGGTGATTTACAGATCACATGACCAAGTGAGAGATAGTAGCATTTGGCAAAGACCTGAATGAAATGAGCACATGGGTCTTGTAAATATCCAATAAAGGAAATTCTGTTTAGGAAAAGCAGCAGGTACACAGCCCCCAGAACCAAAGGAGAAATGTGTGAGCATAGCTAGTGTGACATGCAGCTAGAGAGGGTGTAGTGGGCCAAAATAAGGACTTATATGTCATTGTAAGTAAAGTGGGAAGCCCCTGCAGAGGCATGACAAAATTCAACCTATGTTTCTCTTGAGTACTCAGTTTACTGTGTTTATGTAAGTGCAAAAGGATTTTTTTTTGTCTTTTTGAGACACATTCTCACTGCTTAGTTCAGAATGGTCTTGAGCTCACTTTGTAGCCCAGGCTGGTCTCAAACTCAAAATAATCCTCTTGACTTAGCCACCCGAGTGCAGGGATTACACAGGGAAAATCCTGCTAGGGTTGTGAGGGTCGAGACGCCTGCCACGTGAAGGAAGACTCCAACAGACGCCTTCTCATGCAATAAGCATGGGGTCTTTATTATCCAAGCATGCGTGGGGCTCACTGAACATGCAGGAACAGAGAGCCCCGAGCTAAGCATGGGCAGGGTTTTTAAGCTATTGAACAAAGGGAGGAGGAGACCTTGCAAGCGTGGGTACAGAAGCAGATGGCATTGGTTGGTTTGAATGGCAATCCTGTATTCATTGGGGAGAGTATCCATAGGGTGAGGGTCCGAGACCGGGGTAGTGGACGCTACCTAATAAGGGCAGT